>JAWPHD010022512.1:0-24877 GCA_037043455.1 Cyrtodaria siliqua | reverse complement strand
TGACAGGACGGCATCGTTAAATAAATATTTATATAATTATAAAAGTGAAAAATTAAAAATGTAAAAAATAAAAGCTGTTGACAGGGTGACATCATTGATATTCTGCAAGTATATGGTCTGAAGATACAGAATAAGCCGAGAACAATTGTATGGACCTTCAAATCTGAGTCCAGTTGGATATCTGCCCGACTACAGCATCAACTTTAATAGTTTCGGAAACATTACAATACAAAATTTAAACCACTTTGATATTTTAAAGCTAATTCCATAAACTTCAAAAATGAGATATAGGGTCTTATAAAAACCAAAGCGTCCTAACGCAATGGCATCGTAGGTTCGCACTATTAGAATTAACAAACCGCTTAAGAAAACTTGAATTTCATATTTTTTCAGAACACGTGTGTCGCTTGCGAATGTATATATTATTATTTCATCAAAAGAGGTTTACAAAAGGGTCTTAAAGACACATTTCGTATTGTATTCTGGGGGGGGGGGGGGGGGGGGGGGGGGGAGGGGGGGGGGAGAATTTCTATAGGTAACTGTAAAACTGTAAATCGCTGTTAGAAATACATTTGCACAAGCAAATTGAGATTATTAGTTTGTTGTCAAAGGATGAGGCCCGTCCCATAAAGAGTGTATACGGTAATAATGTAGTAAAAATTATAACCGTTTTGCATTTTATGTGCACTTGTTTATATGTTAAACGACTATGTATAGATGGATTTTTTTAAAAGACCCGTGTTAACAATTAATAGTTTTTGTATTTTTAGCACAATATACTCTATTATCAATTACTTCTCTGTCATGTTTTAGTAAATCTCAAATGCAAGAAACTCATCGGGACTTCAAAATTCAAAAATCGTTGTCATCTGTCAGTGTTTTTGATCACCTGAGCCGAAGGCTCAATGTAATGTTTTAGAATCACTCTTCGTCCGTCGTCCGTCCGTCGTCTGTCCGTCGTCCGTCGTCGTCGTTATCTTTTGCTTCTGACGACTTTTTCTCAGAAACCGTTTGTCGGAATTCAATGAAATCTTATATGAATTCATTAAACTTGATTTTATAGTTGCACCAACAGCTAAGGTCATTTGGCGACATTCCAGGTTTTTATTGGTGGAGGAAGACCCCAGGTGCAAACCCGGGCATTTTTTCGTGCACGGGCGCGCACCTGAGTAGAACCACCGACGTTCCGCAAGCAAGCTGGATAGCTTGATACTCATACTTAACAGTCCTGGTCCCATGGGGAATCGAACCCACAGCGGTGAGGGACATGTGATTTCAAGTCTGAGACCACTCGACCACGGACAACCCCAAGTTTACCTGAAGCATCATTATATGTTTGTTCGAATGGTGCACATGAGGTCATAAATGCCCCCCGCAATGGGGCTTGTCCGTTTCATTTAACAAATCTTAAAAATTCGTCTGCAAAAATACAAGATATAGAGCTGTGATATTTTGCATGTAACATCGTCTTATGGTCCTCTAACTAGTTTGTTCTAATGGTGACCCTGAGGTCAAATTTGGACCCGCCCCAGTGGTCACATATTAAACATAGACTTATATAGGGAAACACTTCAACAATATTCATCTCTGAAACTACAATAGCCAGAGGTTTAATATTTTGCATTTACCTTAAGGTTATGGTCATCTACCAAGTTTGTTCAAATCGTGACTCTGTGGTCAGATTTGAACATTTCCTGTTCTGCTTCCTTTTAGTGTATTTATATGCATTCATTCATAACCTTTCCTTATTCAAAATGAATCCGTACGGAACTCTATTATGCTCCGGATAAGATTTTTCAAAAAGGGTAGATAATTAAAAAAGTAGTGAAGCTGGAGTTATGGTTCCTATGAACTGCACTCCGTCTCATTATCCTTATCATTCACAGGAACTTTAATCAAGCATACTTTATGAGTTATGCTCCGGACAAAAAGCGCACGGACGCACGGACGCACATACGGACGGACGGAAAAAGCGGCCACTATATGCTCCCCCATAATAAACAATCTAGTGTTTTTTTTAGTTACAATATATCTTATATCAAAAACTAAGGTAATAGTAAATGAAAAGAAAAAAACTGTGATGGGGCCTCAATATAATGTCTATGTGGTAATCAATCAGGGAGAAGTAAGCAGTTAAAAAGCATGCTATCCATGACTTTTCAACGACTAAAATCAGCTGGAAAATGTGTCTTTAAATACTGATAGGCGGGGACCCAAGCCTGAAAAAAATGAAAACGTTTACCCGGAAAGATATACTCCTGATTTTTTAAATATTAACACATGGGGGTCTTGTACATATGAAACCACTGTATGGACTTCTGGCATACTTTGCATTTCATAACAGCATCGCGATTTCTAAGGTAACCCATTCGTACCAAGCCAATATATGAAAATCGCTGAACAAACAGTCAAAAGAAAATAAAGAAATTTGCACTCGTCCTTTTCGGCAAATACAGTTCCAGTATTTGAAACCTATATGTGTATATGAAATATCAATCTACAGAATCAAGACCTGATTATGTTACACTTTACTAATTTTAACATGAGTTATAGACCTTTAATAAATTTTATTTTGTCTTGTGCCAGGGATAATGCGAATTTCTTGTGTTCACTATAACTGCGGTAAACGGTTTCCGATTTCCACTAAATGTTGTATGGTGTTAGGCCTTATACCTACAAGGCCTTTGACAAGTTCAATACTGAGTAAAACTGACACTTGCTTTAAAGAGTTATTACCCTTGGTTATTGAAAGAATAGACACATTTTAGCTTGAGTACACACATTACTTTAGTATACGGATTCCGATCTTTACATTATTTAGTGTGAGACTTTATATGAATATGAACTTTGACAAGATGACATTGAGCAGAATTGACACCTGCCTTACTGAGTTATTGCCCTTGATTATTGCAAAAATGCAAATTTCAGCTTTCGTACGCAATACATTAAATCAATTGGTTTCGATTTTCACACAGTTTGGCGTGTAATTTTATATCAAACGGATTTCAGACAGGTTAGACGAGTATCAAGTTATTGCTCTAAATTGTCGAAAAATTGATTATCTGATTGTTTCCTATTTTCCTTTGAAATATCATCAATTACTGTGTAATATTCTAATTGAACAAAGATGATATCGTCCGCTGACTAAGGAGTGTGATTGTTTTCACGATGATTGTAATAAATAGCATTTGATTTTCCATGTTTTTTGGGGTAATATTGTTAAGGTCTCGGTTTTTTTGACAATTAGAACAATTGAGGAGTAGTTTACAAAGTTATTGCCCTTGATGTTTGCAAATATTTAAATTTCAGACTGAGTACACAGCAACTTCAGTAAACGATATCTGATTCTCACTAATATTTAGTTGAAGGGTTTTGGACAATTACACCATGTGGACTTGTCACGTGGTTAATTTCGAAGCATTTATATTCATATAAGATACTATTTTTTACACATATGGAACTAGTTAAGTATGACACTACTGTTTATAGACAAAATTTTGGAATCCCAAATGAGAACGAAATGTGCAACTCTTGTTGCAGATTTGTATTTGTTTTGTGATGTTAGAGGTTTCATTTTTAGTCTTTTACCAGATACTCTTAGGCAGATGTACTCGAAGCCTTTTATTTTACCTCTTTGTATATAGATGATATATTGGACAATTAAAACCCTTTCTTTTCTTTACTCCATATACTTTCTTTCCAAAGAACTTCACCTCAGAAAAGCTAATATTTCTCATAGTTGCTATATCTTCTTTACTCGATTTACATCTCGCGATTGAAACTAAGAAATAATAAGCAAACTCTTTGATAAGAGAGATCATTTCAATTTTGACACTGTTAAGGGCACAACTAGACAATATTAAAGACAACCATCGAACGTTACCGTCCATTCAGGATTTAGGTAGACGTCATCATAGATCAACAATCTCTCCGGCGATCGCACAATCAAGTGGAAAGCAAAGCGGTGAGCTGTGAATGGGTCAACCACTAAACATGCAGTGAGTTGCAAAATAATAAGGTGACAACCTCCTTTGATAAGCCTTTTAATAGTCAGCATTACCCAACCTTTACCAGGATCACCATGTGACTCTGTCAACGTCTTAGAAAATAGTCTGCGATTACGTCATAATTTGTCACATGACCATAGCTAAAATATCAATGATTATCAGAAATCATCTCCGCGACCTGACACCACTAATGCCATGGGGTGGTGCTGAGTGGTAAACAATCGAATGGATCTCCGCTTACTTTGGACATTTTTGATGAATTTAGGTTAGTATTTTAATTTTAGGTAGGCTGTTTAGAGCTATGAAATTTTAGAAAGTGATGGTAAGAACAAAAACTATACTGCAACACTATGGAAAAAGCAATGGTAGAGTCCATTTTGATTGTTTTAATGGCGGAGTGATATGCCAAAGAATACATTTTATTCTACCGCAGTATAATGCTGAGCAAACATTAGTATTTATTCACTAAAATAAATATTGAATAAGAGCAATAAGCTTATATTTGAAAAGGTTTGAGTGACGTTTACTGCATTCTTTTTCAAGAAAGTAATAACGACTAAAATATATTAATCCAAGAGTAAGCATAAGCTTTAGCACAATTTTGTGTTACGTGATCTACAGCGGCAGTAAGACAGGACGTTATACCTTTGGGGATGTTTGTAGTGGTGCAGAAACTAGAAATAGGAAGAAAGTGTGCTTTATTAGGCTGTTTTTGTAAATTAGGAATCCCGTACATAGTTGGAAGTTTGTTTTGCTTTTCATCTACTCCAGCTTTAATAGTGCTTCATTGAGTTTTATATCCGGACAAACCTTTGCAAAGGTTTACTAGTATTATCATAACCCTGATTTACTTAAAGTATTGTCAGAACTCTTCTGAATACTATGGTGACTATATGCACATATTTTTTAAGATTATTGGTCATTATCACATTCATACAATCTGTGTTAAACTTGTTAACAAACATAACAAAATAGGATATGACCCTATCATTCTTCAATGCACTGCATGTTTAGATGTTGACAGTTTACAGTTCGCCACAATGCTTTACAATCAATGTTGCGATGACCCGACAGATTTTGAACCCTATGATGACTTCTACTCACAGGCATTTGTTACGATATATAGTATAGAAGGCTAGAGAGAATATAGTTATAGTATATGTATATAGTAAAGGGCCTTCTTCTGCTCTCTATCTCTATCCTTCTATACTATATATCGTAATGAATGCACGTGCTTCTACCTAAATAGAGCAAGAGATGTAACGCCTAATATTTGTCTTTAACATTGTCTTATCGTCATCATTCTTTTTTTGTCCTGGCTTCTGACAAGTATTTGCTTTGTGGCTTTCTGGGATCATTTTGTGTTTTACTTATAGTGCCTACTAATTGCTATTAAAACTTCCTACTTTGCAAGGGGTTATAGCCTGACTGGTCGAATTTTATTGGAATGAAAATAGAGTAAGAGTGAGGTATGGTGCACTCTAGAACCTGGTTTAACCCAAGCAGCCTTTATGTCACTGACCATTCCAAGGAGGTACCCATATTATCACTGACCATTCCATATTTCAACCCATATTTCAACCGTTTGAGTTTGCCATTTAGCATACCTTTCTCTTTTCTATCCTTGTGATTGGTGTTTGTTTCAAGTACGTGTGTTTGGTTGACTGACTGTGTTCTGTGAATGTTACATTTCCTTCTCGACTTTTATACCATAATTTGTTTCTGACTCGAAATAGGATATGGATCACATTTAATGATACTTATAGTTTTAAACTGTAAACATGATTCTATTACACTATTTAATGTATTGCGTCCCATGGATCAAGGCGATACAAACCGTAGGAAAATATTCAAGTTCATGATGTGTTTGAGAAACGTTGACAAACTTTTTAACCAGAAGTTGCCTGTTCAATCAATCAGAACTTAGATTTGAAACTCAAGGTCACAGAAACACCAATGTTGGTTGGACAGTTAATGATCATATGTAACAAAAGTGCAAATTTCAAATAAATCATTTAGATAGTATTCAAGATGTATTGGAGAAACTCTGTCAGGCGTCATACCCAAACACTGATGTAGCTCAATCGCCTTCCAACGAAACTAGTCAATAAAAACCCCGTTATCTTTCTGATAAATACAATCATACGACTGTGACAAAATAGTGAACCAATTTGGAAGTTTACAATTTGATTAAAGGTCCATAACTGTATTAGGAAATCTAAAAGCTACCATCGAACGGATTCTAAATATCTGCCAGTATGTTAATGTTATTGACTTCACACTAAACGATATGGTTTAAACCCTACACAATTAAAGATAATTGTTGCATTAATCATATTTTCTAAGTAAATTAAGGGCCATACCTCTATTCCAAAATGGCAAAACAATTTGATGTATCATAAATAGTATTAAAGGGGGGAATGTAGCGCCACAGCCAAACCATCTGTATAATTGAGATTTCTGAAAAAATTGAATAAATGTGAAAGAATTATCAAAATCGGATAATAAACAAAGACGATATGATAATTTGAAGTTTCTGTTGAAACGGATATGGAAGCGGCCATTTTGAGAGCTATGACATCACGGTTTTAAATGACCATATATGAACTATTTATAAATATGAAATTTACTGATTTATGGGGAAAAAATTACAGAAACTGTATGAAAAATATGTAATACTTAATGGCAATAATGCTTTATATGACCAGTAAAAAAATTGTACATTTGCAGTGATTTTCTTCATTTTAAATGATATTTATCAATATTCCATATATTGGAATATGGAGCTATGACGTCATAGTTCTAAAAATGGCGGTTCCCATATTCGTTTTAGAACAATCTTAAAATGGTCATATCTTTTTTGTTTATCATCCGATTTTGAAAATTCTTTCACCTTTTTTCAAGTTTTTCATAACTCTCAATAACAGAGCTGTTTGGCTGTGTCGCTACATTCCCTTTAACATATACTTGTATCCTATTTGTATAAAAAATTTCAGCAAAACTTGATTAATTAACATAAACTCAACACAAAAATGTATTTTCGTAGATAATCAGGGGCCATAACTCTATTTAGAAACGGCAAAGGTACACATTGATCGTAAGGAAGTGATGTCTGTTTGATATAAGGCTTCACAGCAATTTTAGTTAAAATCCAAAATAAGATAAAGAAGTTATCAAAACCTTGCACCTAAGCTTTACCCAAAATGTGCATTTTTGTTAAGTAACTCAGGGGTCATAACTCTATTCTGAAAAGGAGAAAATCGGCCTTGCTCGTAAGAAAGTGGCATCTTAACGATATAACACTTCACAGTAAAGTTGGTTTTAACCAAAAACAATTTACAGAAGTTATTAACAACGTGCATGAAAGCTTTAGCCAAACGGTGGATGCCCGTCCCTCACTCCACCCATCTGCCCGCCATCTTCAATCCTTAAACCGCTTTTGATTTAAAAAAATAATTGAAAATTGCATTCGGCATAAGCAGAATATAATCAGGCGTGTTTATGTCTTATTTATGTACAAAACAAAATCATATCGCTAAAATATAAACTTGTACACATTTTTTCTTTGAATAGCAATATTTTCTTATCACTTACGGGCTTCCGTAGAAAATGCGTTGGTGTTACGAAATGCAAAGAATACCATTAATCCATACAGTGGTTTCGTATAGAGTACAGTTTCTGCTATTGATATGCAAAAAATCACGAGTATATCTTTCCGGATAAACCAAACGTATTTTTTTGCACGATACGAGAAGTTCGGTCCCTGCCTATGATTTAGCACAAATCGTCTCTTTGGTGCAGTAACAGAATAACTCCTGGTATTTCAATAGTAATATTGTGACATTTTTAAGATGATAGACTCCCTTTCAAACAAGATAATAATGATATGACCACATTCGGAAAAGGAGGAACACTTCAAAATTATTCAAGTGCGGTTATTGCTCTTGCGTTAAAATGTTGTCGAGCACATGCCAAAGAAGTGTTAACATTTAGAAAGTGTGTTATAAATAATTTTGAAGTTATCAGCAATATGAAGTTAAGCTAAATCTTGTGTAAACGTACGTGGCTCAAACATAATATCAGCTATTGGTATTGTGTGCAAATGTGACTTGTCACAATCCGAATACGTATTGAATAGACTCAATAAAACTGCTGCTTTAAAACGAGCCAAATAGGTGACTTTGAAGTAGAATACCGCTTAAGTCGGTGCTAGGGGGCTAGAGAGGTATTGCTTCCTACATTACTTCTCATGAACAGACTCAATACAACCGAATATGCTGCTTTATTTTCTAAATTGTGTATATTGTTCACAAAGGATCAACTTTATTACTTTTTATTAACATTCACACTAGCGTTCGTTTAGTGCAGTGTGGCTGCTGTAAAAGGTCGGTGTTATTTTTACTGGTCCTTTTGGACAAACCAGTCCCAAATAGATGGCTTTGAAGTAGAATACCGCTTAAGCCGATGCTAGGGGACATGGGAGGTGTTGCTTCTTACATTACTTCTCATGAACAGACTAAATAAAACGAGTCTGCTGCTTTATTCTTTTAATTGTGTGTGTGTTGCTCCCAAAGGATCACCTTTATTAGTATTTATTGAAAGTTTCATGTGCGTGGTTAACAAACGCATAATTCAAACAGCGCAGTGGATTTACAAAGCGTCCAATCAAGAAATTATGTTACATATAATGATAGTTGATTCAAGTTGATTAAAATTATTCATGTATTCATTGACCATATGTTTGTAATATGTATGTTAAAAAAACAAACACATCAAACCACCGTATTATGCATATAACAATAAAAAAGGAACTGTAATAAAATGTATACAACTATAATTAAAGGCTTGAGTCAGACATTGGGTCCCTGTTTAAAATTGTAACAAGGCCGTTACTTTGTTACTGGCAACAAGCCAGATATGTTATCCTCGATAAATAAAGATATAATTACTATAACTTTATAAACATGAAACAGAAACGTTTACAACTATACTTAAAGCTTTGAGTGAGACACGGTGCACAAAAGCCTAGTATATAATATTGTAAACTTTAGAGGGCCTCAAAAAGTTGTAACTTTTAACGTTGTGTAAACTTCAGCGGGCCTCAAAATTGTAACAGTTGTTACATTTAAAGTTATTGTAACCTTTAGCGTTCCTACATCCTCGTGTTGCTCTGGCATCTGCCAAGTCATTGAATACTTACTTTATGGCTTTCTTTATGTCGTATCAACCATTATTATGTTCATACCAAGGTTTTACCATGCTTTGTCGACCTCTATTAAGTTCATATCAATGTTTTATTGAGCCTTTTCGACCTCTATCAAGTTCATATCAAGGTTTGTTCATGCATTATCAACCTCCAGGTTTACATTCGGGTTTGATCATGCCTTATCGACGACCTCTATGAAGTTCACATAGGGTTTGATCATGCATTGTTAACATACATCAAGTTATTATCAAGGTTTGATAATGTATTGTCGACCTCTATCAAGTTCAAATCAATGTTTTATCATCCTTTGTCGACATATACGAAGTTCATATCAACGTTTGATTGTGCATTTTTGACCTCTAATTGGTTCATATGAAGATTTTGCCATGCTTCGTCGAACTCTATTAGGTTCATATCAATGTTTGATTATGTCTTTTCGACTTCTTACAAGATCATGTGAAGGTCTATGATAACGTGATTTACAAACTGCGTAATATCCTTGGTCATGATCGCATTCATACTACTAAGTATCATTGTTAAACTTGTTAAATGGTTTATCAAAAGAGGTTATGACTCTATCATTTTGGAACGCACTGCATGCTTGGTGGTGGACCCATTTACAATTCACCACAATGCTTTCCTCTTTAATTGTGCGATTATCGGACAGGCTGTGGACCCTATGATGACGTCTACCTAAAGCCCAAAAGGACGGTGACGTTTGATGTTTGTCTGCAATCTTGTCTTGTCGAGCCCTCAACGTTAATTCTTGTGTTGCTCTGGCTTCTGCCAAATCATTGATTACCTTCTTTGTGGCTTTCTAGGCTATTGTTTTTTTTTTTGTATTTATATATACAGGAGCATTTTTGTGTTTACTTATATTGCCTATTAATGCTGCCTTATTGGTTAGAGAATAGCGGGGATTTATTTATTTAAACTGGCTCGTGTTATTTGGATGACAGTAGAGTCAGTGTGCGGTTTGGTGCACACTAGAACCTGGTTTAAACCCCCAGCGGCCTTTTTAACCACTGGCCGTTTCAAGGTGGTCGCCCTATTGTCAACCCTGTTTGTGTTTGTGATGTCATATGCCTGTATTCCTTATTATCATTGCCATTCATGTTTGTCGTTTTTCGTTTTACTGTGTTCTGTGAAAGCTGCATTTCCTGTTCGACTGTTATACTTATTTTTTTTTAATTAGGCCTTGTCAACCTCCATCAAGTTTATATCACGATTTGACCATGCCTTTTCGACCTCTATCAAGTTCATCTCAAGGACAGAGCATGCCTTGTTAACCTCCATCAAGTTCATATCAAGGACAGAGCATGCCTTGTCAACCTCCATCATGTTCATATCAAGGACAGAGCATGCCTTGTCAACCTCCATCATGTTCATATCAAGGACAGAGCATGCCTTGTCAACCTCCATCATGTTCATATCAAGGACAGAGCATGCCTTGTCAACCTCCATCATGTTCATATCAAGGACAGAGCATGCCTTGTCAACCTCCATCATGTTCATATCAAGGACAGAGCATGCCTTGTTAACCTCCATCAAGTTCATATCAAGGACAGAGCATGCCTTGTCAACCTCCATCATGTTCATATCAAGGACAGAGCATGCCTTGTCAACCTCCAGCATGTTCATATCAAGGCAGAGCATGCCTTGTCAACCTCCATCATGTTCATATCAAGGACAGAGCATGCCTTGTCAACCTCCATCATGTTCATATCAAGGACAGAGCATGCCTTGTCAACCTCCATCATGTTCATATCAAGGACAGAGCATGCCTTGTCAACCTCCATCATGTTCATATCAAGGACAGAGCATGCCTTGTCAACCTCCATCATGTTCATATCAAGGAACAGAGCATGCCTTTGTCAACCTCCATCATGTTCATATCAAGGACAGAGCATGCCTTGTCAACCTCCATCATGTTCATATCAAGGACAGAGCATGCCTTGTCAACCTCCATCATGTTCATATCAAGGACAGAGCATGCCTTGTCAACCTCCATCATGTTCATATCAAGGACAGAGCATGCCTTGTCAACCTCCATCATGTTCATATCAAGGACAGAGCATGCCTTGTCAACCTCCATCATGTTCATATCAAGGACAGAGCATGCCTTTGTCAACCTCCATCATGTTTTCATATCAAGGACAGAGCATGCCTTGTCAACCTCAGCATGTTCATATCAAGGACAGAGCATGCCTTGTCAACCTCCAGCATGTTTCATATCAAGGACAGAGCATGCCTTGTCAACCTCCAGCATGTTCATATCAAGGACAGAGCATGCCTGTCAACCTCCAGCATGTTCATATCAAGGACAGAGCATGCCTTGTCAACCTCCAGCATGTTCATATCAAGGACAGAGCATGCCTTGTCAACCTCCAGCATGTTCATATCAAGGACAGAGCATGCCTTGTCAACCTCCAGCATGTTCATATCAAGGACAGAGCATGCCTTGTCAACCTCCAGCATGTTCATATCAAGGACAGAGCATGCCTTGTCAACCTCCAGCATGTTCATATCAAGGACAGAGCATGCCTTGTCAACCTCCAGCATGTTCAATCAAGGACAGAGCATGCCTTGTCAACCTCCATCATGTTCATATCAAGGACAGAGCATGCCTTGTCAACCTCCATCATGTTCATATCAAGGACAGAGCATGCCTTGTCAACCTCCATCATGTTCATATCAAGGACAGAGCATGCCTTGTCAACCTCCACATGTCATATCAAGGACAGAGCATGCCTTGTCAACCTCCATCATGTTCATATCAAGGACAGAGCATGCCTTGTCAACCTCCATCATGTTCATATCAAGGACAGAGCATGCCTTGTCAACCTCCTGCATGTTCATATCAAGGACAGAGCATGCCTTGTCAACCTCCAGCATGTTCATATCAAGGACAGAGCATGCCTTGTCAACCTCCAGCATGTTCATATCAAGGACAGAGCATGCCTTGTCAACCTCCAGCATGTTCATATCAAGGACAGAGCATGCCTTGTCAACCTCCATCATGTTCATATCAAGGACAGAGCATGCCTTGTCAACCTCCATCATGTTCATATCAAGACAGAGCATGCCTTGTCAACCTCCATCATGTTCATATCAAGGACAGAGCATGCCTTGTCAACCTCCATCATGTTCCATATCAAGGACAGAGCATGCTTGTCAACCTCCATCATGTTCATATCAAGGACAGAGCATGCCTTGTCAACCTCCATCATGTTCATATCAAGGACAGAGCATGCCTTGTCAACCTCCATCATGTTCATATCAAGGACAGAGCATGCCTTGTCAACCTCCATCATGTTCATATCAAGGACAGAGCATGCCTTGACAACCTCCATCATGTTCATATCAAGGACAGAGCATGCCTTGTCAGACCTCCATCATGTTCATATCAAGGACAGAGCATGCCTTGTCAACCTCCATCATGTTCATATCAAGGACAGAGCATGCCTTGTCAACCTCCATCATGTTCATATCAAGGACAGAGCATGCCTTGTCAACCTCCATCATGTTCATATCAAGGACAGAGCATGCCTTGTCAACCTCCATCATGTTCATATCAAGGACAGAGCATGCCTTGTCAACCTCCATCATGTTCATATCAAGGACAGAGCATGCCTTGTCAACCTCCATCATGTTCATATCAAGGACAGAGCATGCCTTGTCAGACCTCCATCATGTTCATATCAAGGACAGAGCATGCCTTGTCAACCTCCATCATGTTCATATCAAGGACAGAGCATGCCTTGTCAACCTCCATCATGTTCATATCAAGGACAGAGCATGCCTTGTCAACCTCCATCATGTTCATATCAAGGACAGAGCATGCCTTGTCAACCTCCATCATGTTCATATCAAGGACAGAGCATGCCTTGTCAACCTCCATCATGTTCATATCAAGGACAGAGCATGCCTTGTCAACCTCCATCATGTTTATATCAAGGACAGAGCATGCCTTGTCAACCTCCATCATGTTTATATCAAGGACAGAGCATGCCTTGTCAACCTCCATCATGTTCATTATCAAGGACAGAGCATGCCTTGGTCAACCTCCATCATGTTCATATCAAGGACAGAGCATGCTTGTCAACCTCCATCATGTTTATATCAAGGACAGAGCATGCCTTGTCAACCTCCATCATGTTCATATCAAGGACAGAGCATGCCTTGTCAACCTCCATCATGTTCATATCAAGGACAGAGCATGCCTTGTCAACCTCCATCATGTTCATTCAAGGACAGAGCATGCCTTGTCAACCTCCATCATGTTCATATCAAGGACAGAGCATGCCTTGTCAACCTCCATCATGTTCATATCAAGGACAGAGCATGCCTTGTCAACCTCCATCATGTTCATATCAAGGACAGAGCATGCCTTGTCAACCTCCATCATGTTCATATCAAGGACAGAGCATGCCTTGTCAACCTCCATCATGTTCATATCAAGGACAGAGCATGCCTTGTCAACCTCCATCATGTTCATATCAAGGACAGAGCATGCCTTGTCAACCTCCATCATGTTCATATCAAGGACAGAGCATGCCTTGTCAACCTCCATCATGTTCATATCAAGGACAGAGCATGCCTTGTCAACCTCCATCATGTTCATATCAAGGACAGAGCATGCCTTGTCAACCTCCATCATGTTCATATCAAGGACAGAGCATGCCTTGTCAACCTCCATCATGTTCATATCAAGGACAGAGCATGCCTTGTCAACCTCCATCATGTTCATATCAAGGACAGAGCATGCCTTGTCAACCTCCATCATGTTCATATCAAGGACAGAGCATGCCTTGTCAACCTCCATCATGTTCATATCAAGGACAGAGCATGCCTTGTCAACCTCCATCATGTTCATATCAAGGACAGAGCATGCCTTGTCAACCTCCATCATGTTCATATCAAGGACAGAGCATGCCTTGTCAACCTCCATCATGTTCATATCAAGGACAGAGCATGCCTTGTCAACCTCCATCATGTTCATATCAAGGACAGAGCATGCCTTGTCAACCTCCATCATGTTCATATCAAGGACAGAGCATGCCTTGTCAACCTCCATCATGTTCATATCAAGGACAGAGCATGCCTTGTCAACCTCCATCATGTTCATATCAAGGACAGAGCATGCCTTGTCAACCTCCATCATGTTCATATCAAGGACAGAGCATGCCTTGTCAACCTCCATCATGTTCATATCAAGGACAGAGCATGCCTTGTCAACCTCCATCATGTTCATATCAAGGACAGAGCATGCCTTGTCAACCTCCATCATGTTCATATCAAGGACAGAGCATGCCTTGTCAACCTCCATCATGTTCATATCAAGGACAGAGCATGCCTTGTCAACCTCCATCATGTTCATATCAAGGACAGAGCATGCCTTGTCAACCTCAATCATGTTCATATCAAGGACAGAGCATGCCTTGTCAACCTCCATCATGTTCATATCAAGGACAGAGCATGCCTTGTCAACCTCCATCATGTTCATATCAAGGACAGAGCATGCCTTGTCAACCTCCATCATGTTCATATCAAGGACAGAGCATGCCTTGTCAACCTCCATCATGTTCATATCAAGGACAGAGCATGCCTTGTCAACCTCCATCATGTTCATATCAAGGACAGAGCATGCCTTGTCAACCTCCATCATGTTCATATCAAGGACAGAGCATGCCTTGTCAACCTCCATCATGTTCATATCAAGGACAGAGCATGCCTTGTCAACCTCCATCATGTTCATATCAAGGACAGAGCATGCCTTGTCAACCTCCATCATGTTCATATCAAGGACAGAGCATGCCTTGTCAACCTCCATCATGTTCATATCAAGGACAGAGCATGCCTTGTCAACCTCCATCATGTTCATATCAAGGACAGAGCATGCCTTGTCAACCTCCATCATGTTCATATCAAGGACAGAGCATGCCTTGTCAACCTCCATCATGTTCATATCAAGGACAGAGCATGCCTTGTCAACCTCCATCATGTTCATATCAAGGACAGAGCATGCCTTGTCAACCTCCATCATGTTCATATCAAGGACAGAGCATGCCTTGTCAACCTCCATCATGTTCATATCAAGGACAGAGCATGCCTTGTCAACCTCCATCATGTTCATATCAAGGACAGACAGAGCATGCCTTGTCAACCTCCATCATGTTCATATCAAGGACAGAGCATGCCTTGTCAACCTCCATCATGTTCATATCAAGGACAGAGCATGCCTTGTCAACCTCCATCATGTTCATATCAAGGACAGAGCATGCCTTGTCAACCTCCATCATGTTCATATCAAGGACAGAGCATGCCTTGTCAACCTCCATCATGTTCATATCAAGGACAGAGCATGCCTTGTCAACCTCCATCATGTTCATATCAAGGACAGAGCATGCCTTGTCAACCTCCATCATGTTCATATCAAGGACAGAGCATGCCTTGTCAACCTCCATCATGTTCATATCAAGGACAGAGCATGCCTTGTCAACCTCCATCATGTTCATATCAAGGACAGAGCATGCCTTGTCAACCTCCATCATGTTCATATCAAGGACAGAGCATGCCTTGTCAACCTCCATCATGTTCATATCAAGGACAGAGCATGCCTTGTCAACCTCCATCATGTTCATATCAAGGACAGAGCATGCCTTGTCAACCTCCATCATGTTCATATCAAGGACAGAGCATGCCTTGTCAACCTCCATCATGTTCATATCAAGGACAGAGCATGCCTTGTCAACCTCCATCATGTTCATATCAAGGACAGAGCATGCCTTGTCAACCTCCATCATGTTCATATCAAGGACAGAGCATGCCTTGTCAACCTCCATCATGTTCATATCAAGGACAGAGCATGCCTTGTCAACCTCCATCATGTTCATATCAAGGACAGAGCATGCCTTGTCAACCTCCATCATGTTCATATCAAGGACAGAGCATGCCTTGTCAACCTCCATCATGTTCATATCAAGGACAGAGCATGCCTTGTCAACCTCCATCATGTTCATATCAAGGACAGAGCATGCCTTGTCAACCTCCATCATGTTCATATCAAGGACAGAGCATGCCTTGTCAACCTCCATCATGTTCATATCAAGGACAGAGCATGCCTTGTCAACCTCCATCATGTTCATATCAAGGACAGAGCATGCCTTGTCAACCTCCATCATGTTCATATCAAGGACAGAGCATGCCTTGTCAACCTCCATCATGTTCATATCAAGGACAGAGCATGCCTTGTCAACCTCCATCATGTTCATATCAAGGACAGAGCATGCCTTGTCAACCTCCATCATGTTCATATCAAGGACAGAGCATGCCTTGTCAACCTCCATCATGTTCATATCAAGGACAGAGCATGCCTTGTCAACCTCCATCATGTTCATATCAAGGACAGAGCATGCCTTGTCAACCTCCATCATGTTCATATCAAGGACAGAGCATGCCTTGTCAACCTCCATCATGTTCATATCAAGGACAGAGCATGCCTTGTCAACCTCCATCATGTTCATATCAAGGACAGAGCATGCCTTGTCAACCTCCATCATGTTCATATCAAGGACAGAGCATGCCTTGTCAACCTCCATCATGTTCATATCAAGGACAGAGCATGCCTTGTCAACCTCCATCATGTTCATATCAAGGACAGAGCATGCCTTGTCAACCTCCATCATGTTCATATCAAGGACAGAGCATGCCTTGTCAACCTCCATCATGTTCATATCAAGGACAGAGCATGCCTTGTCAACCTCCATCATGTTCATATCAAGGACAGAGCATGCCTTGCCATCATGTTCATATCAAGGACAGAGCATGCCTTGTCAACCTCCATCATGTTCATATCAAGGACAGAGCATGCCTTGTCAACCTCCATCATGTTCATATCAAGGACAGAGCATGCCTTGTCAACCTCCATCATGTTCATATCAAGGACAGAGCATGCCTTGTCAACCTCCATCATGTTCATATCAAGGACAGAGCATGCCTTGTCAACCTCCATCATGTTCATATCAAGGACAGAGCATGCCTTGTCAACCTCCATCATGTTCATATCAAGGACAGAGCATGCCTTGTCAACCTCCATCATGTTCATATCAAGGACAGAGCATGCCTTGTCAACCTCCATCATGTTCATATCAAGGACAGAGCATGCCTTGTCAACCTCCATCATGTTCATATCAAGGACAGAGCATGCCTTGTCAACCTCCATCATGTTCATATCAAGGACAGAGCATGCCTTGTCAACCTCCATCATGTTCATATCAAGGACAGAGCATGCCTTGTCAACCTCCATCATGTTCATATCAAGGACAGAGCATGCCTTGTCAACCTCCATCATGTTCATATCAAGGACAGAGCATGCCTTGTCAACCTCCATCATGTTCATATCAAGGACAGAGCATGCCTTGTCAACCTCCATCATGTTCATATCAAGGACAGAGCATGCCTTGTCAACCTCCATCATGTTCATATCAAGGACAGAGCATGCCTTGTCAACCTCCATCATGTTCATATCAAGGACAGAGCATGCCTTGTCAACCTCCATCATGTTCATATCAAGGACAGAGCATGCCTTGTCAACCTCCATCATGTTCATATCAAGGACAGAGCATGCCTTGTCAACCTCCATCATGTTCATATCAAGGACAGAGCATGCCTTGTCAACCTCCATCATGTTCATATCAAGGACAGAGCATGCCTTGTCAACCTCCATCATGTTCATATCAAGGACAGAGCATGCCTTGTCAACCTCCATCATGTTCATATCAAGGACAGAGCATGCCTTGTCAACCTCCATCATGTTCATATCAAGGACAGAGCATGCCTTGTCAACCTCCATCATGTTCATATCAAGGACAGAGCATGCCTTGTCAACCTCCAGCATGTTCATATCAAGGACAGAGCATGCCTTGTCAACCTCCATCATGTTCATATCAAGGACAGAGCATGCCTTGTCAACCTCCATCATGTTCATATCAAGGACAGAGCATGCCTTGTCAACCTCCATCATGTTCATATCAAGGACAGAGCATGCCTTGTCAACCTCCATCATGTTCATATCAAGGACAGAGCATGCCTTGTCAACCTCCATCATGTTCATATCAAGGACAGAGCATGCCTTGTCAACCTCCATCATGTTCATATCAAGGACAGAGCATGCCTTGTCAACCTCCATCATGTTCATATCAAGGACAGAGCATGCCTTGTCAACCTCCAGCATGTTCATATCAAGGACAGAGCATGCCTTGTCAACCTCTGTCAAGTGCTGCATTTCAATGATTAAACATGCCTTGTCGACCTTTACCAAAAGAAATATAAAACGATCGGACAGGACCCGTTCATATCAAGATTTTACGATGCCTTGTCGACCTCTATCATGTTTATGACACAATATGATCATGCATTGTCGATCTGTATCAAGTTCATATCCGTGTTTGAATATGCCTTGTCGAACTCTCTGTCAAGTTCATATCACGTCTGAACATGACTTGTCGATCTATATCACGTTTATATCAATTTTCAACATGCCTAACGACCTCTATCAAGTTCATATCAAGTTTGAACATGACTTGTCGACCTCTATCAAGTTCATATCAAGTTTGAACATGACTTGTCGACCTCTATCAAGTTCATATCAAGGTTTAGGTTATGCCTTTTCAATCTCTATTACGTTCATGTCAATATTTGATCATGTTTTGTTGACCTCTGCTAAATTTATATCAAGGTACGATCATGCCTTGTTGAGTTTTATTACGTTCAAATCAAGGTTCGATCATGCCTTTTCAATTTCTAGCAACTGCATATTAAGAAATATAAAAAGATCGGACAGGGAAAGTAGCATTCAAGGAGGACAGTCAACCACAAAACACAGAAACAAACACGCAAACAGACAAACAAGAAGGAGGTTTCACTAAGCCTTGTCGACCTCTTTCAAGTTCATATCAAGGTTTAATCTTACCTTTTCGTCGTCTATATAGTCCATATCAAGGTTTGATCATGCCTTGTCGACCTTTATCAATTTCGTATCAAGGCTTTATCATGCCGTGTCGACCTCTATTAAATGTATTATCATTGTTTGACCATACCTTGTCGAGCTCATATCACTGCTTGATCATTCCAGTCGTCCTCTATCAAGCTTGATGTGAATTTTAAATATGAGGAAAATGGCCCTACAGAAACCATAACACCAAAACGCAATGGCACCGGACGCCAGCACACTATCATATTCACATTATTGTTTCTGTTTAAAACATAAATCAAAACGATCTTTAGAGTAAAGTGGCGTCCTTGGGCCTATTATTTCATATTTTAGAAATAATCATTATATCCTTTGTTCAAATGAAGTACTGCGTAAAGAATGGCACAAACCGGGGTGTGGTTTAGAAACGGTGCGCACATGTTGTAAAATTTGGCTGTTGTTGGCGGGATAGCTGCTTTAAAGTTACGTTTTGCAGGAGTAAACCGATACACAACAACATTGAAGTTTCACTTTTAATCAGCTGTATTTTACAACAAAGGACACCATCCAAACTACTCAAGTACATGAGCTCCCAAAAATGAGATATATTTATTTATTATAGAAACACACTACAAGAACTATATATTATGATAATTAAATTTTAGAACTCATCGCTATTGTTTAAGCAAGTTAAAATTTTCGATCTTCATTTAATTTACGAATATTGATAAATACACAGACATGTTAAATTAACAGTACATGTTGCAATATAGAACATTTGTATAAGGGTCCACAAATAAATATTACATACATTTATATAGGGAAACGCATACAGACAACAACGTCAACTCTTCTGAAACTTATATCTTAATGAAACCAGACAACCATGTTTCGTGGGTTTTACCCTTTCACATTTGTATTTTCCTTTGCCACCCCTGATCAAAATGGTCACTGTTACAACAAATAAGTATTTTTAAACAGTACACAGGCCTTTTATTATTGTGGATCCAGGCATTAATTTGTATTCAAAGTCTGAATACCTTGTCAGGTGAGAAGTCTGACTCGAGCGATGCGCCTGTCAAATAGTAATGCATGTATCCTGAGTTGTCTGATACCGTTTCAGGCGCGAAGTCTAACACAAGCGATGCGCCTGTCAAATAGTAATGCATGTGTGATAAGTTGAGCTCAGCAAGTATTTATTCACTGCGAAGAGTAAAAGCTCAATTTGAATTGTGTTTTCACTTCCGACGTGCTTGTCAACACAGTTTACACACGGACACTATAATCCTGCTGTATCACAAATGTAGCCCATATACAGTATAGTGCCAGGTTTTGTGTAATCGATATTCCATATACAGTATAGTGCCAGGTTTTGTATAATCGTACCAGGTTTTGTGTAATCGACAGTCCATATACAGTATAGTGCCAGGATTTGTGTAATCGATTGCCCATATGCAGTATAGTGCCAGGTTTTGTGTAATCGATTGCCCATATACAGTATAGTGCCAGGTTTTGTGTAATCGATAGCCCATATACAGTATAGTGCCATGTTTTGTGTAATCGATTGCCCATATACAGTATAGTGCCAGGTTTTGTGTAAACGATAGCCCATATACAGTATAGTGCCAGGTTTTGTGTAATCGATTGCCCATATACAGTATAGTGCCAGGTTTTGTGTAATAGATAGCTCATATACAGTATAGTGCCAGGTTTTGTGTAATCGATACTATTTCCGTTTCCCTTCTCAGACAAGCCGTTCCTTTCAAAATCAGCGTGGCGAAATCACGTGACCGTTTGATCGGGTTCACGGCAAACAATTGTAAATGAAACGTTCTATTCAAGTATGTGTTCGCTTCATATGTTTATCGAATTTTAATCAACTAAAGTGCACATACCCCTCCAAAGTGAGCTCTTTCCTCTGCCGCAAAAGGCAATTCGATTTATAAAGTACATTCTAATATTAGCGCTCCCAAATGCTTGGAAACGAGAGAAATCAATGACTGTGTACATTTTGGGAGGGCTAATCTCAGAGAGTACTGAACGAACCAAATTGCCTTTTGCGGCGAAGGAAGGAGCTGACATTGTAAAGGTATGTGGGCTTTATTTGAAAAAAAAGTCGTTTAAGATTGAGAAAATTATTAGGAACAATTCCTATCTGAATCTAGCGCTTTGCTTACATTTTTTGCCGTAAAATCGATCAAAACTTCACGTGTTTTCGCCATCCTGAAAATCAAACTTTATTTTACCGTTTGTCATTTGAGACCCACAGAATGACGTCATCACTATATTTAGAGCTAATTGGTTTCCATCTTTCTCACCTCATCAGCAGGACTTTATGAGAAAATGCAGCTGTATGAACAGGCATGAAGCGGGAGAACGGAGAACTCACACATAGAATGACGTCATCGCTGTATTTAGAGATGATTGGTTCCCATCTTTCTCTCCTCATCAGCAGGACTTTATGAGAAAATGCAACTGTATGAACAGGCACCAGAGAACGGAGAACGCACCCTTTAATGTCATCTCTGTATTTACAGCAGAATGGTTATAATCTTTCTCTCTTCATCGGCAGGGCTTTGCAAAGATGCAGAACGGAGAACGTTCACAAAGAATGACGTCATCGCTGTATTTAGAGCTGGTTTGTTCTTATCCTTCTCTCTGCATCGGTAGGACTTTATGAGAAGATGCAACAGTATGAACAAGCATGAAGCGAGAGAAATGAGAACGCACGCATGCAGAAGCAGAACACGCAGAAAGAAATAACGATGTTGATGCAGGGGACTCAAAAGGCAGTATAACTTAGTGTGATACTCAGCCGGGAGAACTGCCCATGGAGTAAAATAAAAGCAGTCTCCGTGTAACTGTCTAGTATATAGATGTTGATTATTTGTCAATATTTGATTGAATCTTCTGAAGTTAACCCGAGTTATTGGGAGTGTGGCTTTTTATAGAATGGATATCACATTGTTCATAAAATAAATATATCATGAATGGGTTATAGAGGATGTGACAACAGAGTTAGTTTCATACAAAAACATATATGAACGTGTACGGGCATTAGCGTGTAATATATTAAAGACACTAACCCGTTAAATAACGACACAATTACACTACAAAACCGTGTATCAAAACTCTGCACAGGTGTTCAGGGCATATAATAATGTATAAGTGACGATTGAAAATAGAGGTTTATTGACGGGTTCTAAAAATACCCGTGATTGAATATGAGTAAAATTAATTATGTGTTGGTAACTCTTAATTCGACGCTCCAGTTTTGCGGTTTGACATGGCTGGTTAAAACCATTTATATTGTGTCTATGGAGTTTAGATTCTCAAAATATGTAAGTTCTGTATATACCTCGTCATCAGTAGGTTTAGAAACGGGATAGCTACTTTAAGCTTATTCATTGAGTTTATATTTTCATATGCCATCTTTTGTTTTAGTTGTCACTAAAATATACTAGTGACGTCGTATGAGAAATGATTTTGATGCAATCAGAACAATATAAACATATTCTATAAACATGTATTAACAAGCGTGTATACCGCTGTACCCCGATGAGGACGGCAAGCTAGAGATGCCTCATGCATGAGCTGTTATCAGTAAATCCAGCTGTGAGACCGATACTGCGACGTTACCTACAATAAGTTTATCAGACAATCTGCCTAATTCTGGAAGTGACGAAAAACGTCTACCTAACTCTCAAGCTTATGATTTACTGCCTAACTCTGGCAGTGGTAATGCACATTTATCTAAGTCCAATGATTTGCCGGATTCAGGAAGTTTTCCGAAATCGAATATTGACGAGGCAAGTAAAAATGTTGAAAAGTGTTTGCCTAACTCTAGTATAAATGATCCGCCTAACTCTGGAAATGTTGATACAAGTTTATCTAACTTGAGTATAAAAAACTTGACAAACTCTGTTCCTGAAAAGTAATATGAAGACAACAGTTTACCGAACATGAGCTAGCGTGTTAAACAATGTGTCTGACTCGACAAGTTAGCTAAATAATCAATGCAAATTAAACAAAATAACATTTGCGATATTTAATTTTTTATAGATTTATTTGAATTGGTCAGGGTTACCATCATGTTTATGTTTGTTTTAACCATTCGCCCACATTACCTGACCATCTGTAAAAATAGTATAATTCCAAATGTATACCCTTGCTAGGTTAAATAAAAATAACACAAAATTCTAATAGGATTGTGTTCATGCCCGACCGTGGAATAGAGGGTACTAGTATATAGAGTTACCATACATCCCACTCTGTGCGTCCGTTAACTCCTCCTACAGTTTTCATCGGTATAGTTCATTGTTCGAAATGAAGAGTTGCGCTTATTGATTTAGCGATCGTCGTTTTTTTAGCGTTGTATTTTTAATTTGAACGTCTAGGGCATCGGTGTCTGATGTGCTTGTTCTTGCCGTATAATATTGGCATCTTCATGACATTGTTGAAATTTACAAAACAGTAATAAGCAGTTCAGCCTTGGGATGTGTGCGATTGTAAACAACAAACATGTATGATATTATTTGTCATTGAATTTGTAAGACCAAATATTACCGAAACGAGTATTTTTTGCAAAGAACAATGAGCTGGGTCAAAAGAACGAGTTCCAAGTAATAGTTTGCCATACAAATTCAATAAATGTTTTAGTGTATGCTGTCATTTATTTTCGATAATTAAATTGTTTGAGTATTATTTTTTCATTGTATTAATTTTGTGTTATTTCTATAAAATTGGATGGAATTTATATTTTTACTTTCATTTTCATTTTGTAAGGATGATTATATGACGTGTATGATTTTGACGTCATTTAAAACGTCAATCGAGTTTATGAAGATTTTTAATAATTCCTTGGTGTTACAAACAGTAATTATTTGGTCAATTTATTTCGTTTTCATGGTGACATTGGTTCCGGTACTTTACAGTTGAAGTAGCCCATTATTAAAATTTAGTATGTCCGAGTCGACATTCAGTAACTTAAAGGTAGAATACTGAACGATTATCTAAATGGAAAGTAAACAGGAACAAATGAAAGTATGCAATAATACGTTATATTAGTCGTGTGAAAAAAAATGCTTTCTTGTTTTTGATTTCATTTTAATAAATCTGAAATCTGAAAAAATAAGTTATTTCTATCATTTAAATTCCATATTCAGTACAAAATGTTTAAACATAATTATTTCAGCCCAGTATGATTCTCAGGTAAGAATAGGGTCACAGCTTATCCTGTCAGAGGGGCAACCAACACCCCTCCCCCACCACCAACCCCACCGAATTCATGTTGCCATGTTCATTAACGGTCTTTATTATCATCCCAGGTGCAACTTGAGTGGTGGAGAAAACAATGAGTGTGGCTCAAGCAAAAGATGGAGTGTTTTGAACAACTGAATTTGCAGCAACTCTTTAGTGATAAGGTTCTAGTCCCTTCCTGTATATTGATATCTCGAAGCATATGTGGGGTGGGCCTTAAAACCCAATTCAACTTGTTTATTGAAGAAAGGGGGCAATATTCTGTATGTTGCGGGATAGACTTATGGCCCGTGTCATTTTTTGCTTAGGTGAGTTAATGTCAGATCTTCAATGAATTACTTTCAGAGATATAATGAAACTTTGCATTTCTTATTTAAAAAATGGAAAAATACACAATTATGCTTAAATGCATAATAGAGTTATGGCACTTGT
>JAWPHD010022511.1:0-24884 GCA_037043455.1 Cyrtodaria siliqua | reverse complement strand
ACAGATAACGCCACGTACACAGAACACTGTCAACTAATAACACACATTAAAACAAACAACAGATAACGCCACGTTCACAGAACACTGTCTACTAATAACACAAATTAAAAAAAAAACAGATAACGCCACGTTCACAGAACACTGTCAACTAATAACACACATTAAAACAAACAACAGATAACGCCACGTTCACAGAACACTGTCAACTAATAACACACATTAAAACAAACAACAGATAACGCCACGTACACAGAACACTGTCAACTAATAACACACATTAAAACAAACAACAGATAACGCCACGTTCACAGAACACTGTCAACTAATAACACACATTAAATCAAACAACAGATAACGCCACGTTCACAGAATACTGTCAACTAATAACACACATTAAAACAAACAACAGATAACGCCACGTACACAGAACACTGTCAACTAATAACACACATTAAAACAAACAACAGATAACGCTACGTACACAGAACACTGTCAACTAATAACACACATTAAAACAAACAACAGATAACGCCACGTACACAGAACACTGTCAACTAATAACACAAATTAAAACAAACAACATATAACGCCACGTACACAGAACACTGTCTACTAATAACACACATTAAAACAAACAACAGATAACACCACGTACACAGAACACTGTCAACTAATAACACACTTTAAAACACACAACAGATATCGCCACGTTCACAGAACACTGTCAACTAATAACACACATTAAAACAAACAACAGATAACGCCACGTTCACAGAACACTGTCAATTAATAACACACATTAAAACAAACAACAATTGCAATGTTAAAAGGAAGCAAGGAATGTGACGTCATAAACACAAATGAGTTGACAATAAGGCTATGGCCTTGTAACGATCAGTGGCAAAACGCCAAAAGCAGGTTCTAGGATGCACCAAACCTCACCCTATTGTTATCCAAATAAAACAGGACAATGTAAATAACAAAATCCCGACATACCCATCCACCCCACCCCCGGTCTCCACAGGTTATATTATCTATCAAACAAGGCCAAATAAATAGGCAATATAAGTATAACACATAGATGACCATGTTTATAAGAATATCTAATCAAAAGCCTAGAAAACCACAAAGCAAATACTCAGTGACTCAGTGACTTAGCATTTGTCAAAACAACACGAGAACAAAACATTAAGGGTAGGACTAGACAAGATTTAAGACAAGCATCAAACGGTACTGTCTTTTGAGGATTTAGGTTGACGTCATCATAGGGTTCACAATCAGCAATATCAGAAACTGTCCTGTTAAAATGGAAAATAAGTTGATTGCATGGCTACTTTTATACAATAGTTATTTTTACATGTTAGAAAATGTATCCAAATCAGTTGTGACACTATCAGTTTGCAACGCACTACATGTTTAATGCTTGACCCATTTACAGTTCGTCTCTATGCTGTCCGCTTTATTTGTGCGATGACCAGACATATTGTGGACACTATTGTGACTTCTTCCTAAATCCTTAAATGGATTGTAACGTTTAAGGTTTGTCTTCAGTATTGTCTATCGTATCCTCAACGATATATGCTCGTGTTGCTCTAGATTCTGCCAAGTCAGTGAGTTCTTACTTTGCGGCTTTCCATTGATTTGCGTTTTATATACATATATATATGATCATCTTTGTGTTTTACCTCACAGAACACACTCCACCTTTACTTCACAGAACATAGTATACCTTTACTTCACAGAAGACAGTCTACCTTTACTTCACAGAACACAGTCTACCTTTACTTCACAGAACACAGTCTACCGTTACTTCACAGAACACAGTCTACCTTCACTTCACAGAACACAGTCTATCTTTACTTCACAGAACACAGTCTAACTTTACTTCACAGAACACAGTCTACCTTATCTTCACAAAACACAGTCTACCAAAACCACTCATTCAAAAGTATCAACAATTACAAGCATAAATAGAATCTATGTATGTGTCACCACAAACACAAAAGGGCTGACAACAATGGCACCGTATTCGAACGATCAATGGCAAAAATAAACGCTAGAGAGTTAATCAAGTTCAAGGGAGCACCAAGCATCACTCTTACCCTATTTTATGCGCAGCTTTGTTGCGCGGAGGATTTCGGTATAATAAATATAACATTCATGAGAGGATGATGGTAAGAATATTCTCCCTTTGGAAATTGATTATCGCCCTCGGTCTCGCCTCATTCGATAATCAATCCTCAGGGTGATATTTATATGTATCATGTCGATCTATATAATTCTGCCGAGAAACAGTGCCTGAGATAAAATCTTATCTCGGCAGTTACTTTCCTATCCCGTCAGGTGCACCTCTTTTGATGACATTTGGGTATTTTAAACGGTAAAAAAGTAAATTAAATGATTTTAAACGATCAACGTATAATATCATGTTATTGCCTGTTCGTATCCAGTTTATCAGGTTCGGATGTGATCAGGCATTAACATGTTATTCTCTATATTATGTAATAGGAAGCCTCATAGAAGATTATTCCCGGCCACTACATATAAAGTACTTGCTTACTCACTTGGCCTCCCTCTTGAAATTAAGTGTGAAATGTGATGTAATTATAGTAAAGAACTGGAAATATGCATTTTGTGTTATCCCACTGCATGTATAATACCAGTGGATTGAATTCAGTGTTGTTTAACGGCTCATCAACAAATAGATTATATAGAGCCGACCCAAAGAGAGGGGAAAGATACATAGGAATCCGCAACCAGCCCTACTCTTAGTAACAAATATATATTTACGGTTCTTTAACGTACTGGGAGCAGGGGACCGCTTGGTTTCGTCCAAACCTGACGGACAAGCTAATTGGAAGTTTTCTGCCCAAGAACACATTGACGAAACTGAGTGGCTCCCGGGCAGTTTGAACCCGGATCTTGTGTTTTCAAACCCATAAGTGAATGGCACACTGTGCAACGCCAATCCCATAATACAAGTGGACCATACATGCATGTTAATTGTTTGAAATGTGGGTATAAGGAGAAACTTATAAAAACATGTAAAAATGCATCAATCGTTATGATAAATGCAAACTGAGACTGTTTTAAAGGCCGATAAGTAATTTTGGGCGGCACAAATGTAACTGGTGGGATATAAGAATATAATACAATACAAATATACAAAATTTATCATATACCTGAAAAAATAAATTGAATAAAAGGTTATTGAAAACAAATCATAAAAAAACAAGAGGCCCAAGAGGGCCTGTCGACGCTCTACTGGCTAATATGGCTCTTATCAATGAAGCAAGTGACTATCGTCTTAAAGAGGCAAAATATAGCATTTTTAACTATATCAAGAGCCATAACTCCGCCATTACTGGTCCGATCTGGCTGGTTTTCCAAGTTGGCCAGTAGAGATAATAAAAATCAAAAAAAAAAATTTAAAAAAAATAATAATCTAAGAGACTTAAAATATGCATTTTTTTTTTAAAAAAAATAGAAATATTTAAGATTTTTTAAGTTTTTCCCTACACATGTCTATGTAAAACATGTGACCCTTGGGCCGGGGCCAAATGTGACCCCAGGGTCACCATTTGAACAAACTTGATAAAGGACCATAAGCTTATAATAAATGTAAAATATCAAACCTCTGGCTCTTGTAGTTTCCGAGAAGAATTTTTTTTAAAAAAAAATCCTATATAAGTCTATGTAAAACTGTGGCCCTCGGGGCGGGGACAGATTTGACCCCAGGATCACCATTTGAACAAACTTAGTAGAGGACCATAAGCTGATGCTACATGCGATACATGAGAGCTCTGTGGCTTGTGGTTGCAGAGAAGAAGATTTTTTCAGATTTTCTCTATACAAGCCTATGTAAAACTGTGACCCCAGGGGTGGGGCCAAATGTGACCCTCGATCACCATTTGAACAAACTTGGTAAATGACCTTCAGCTTATAGTAAATGCAAAATATCAAACCTCTGGCTCTTGTAGTTTCCGAGAGGAAGATATTTTTTTTAAAAATCCTATATAAGTCTATGTAAAACTGTGACCCCCGGGGCGGAAACAAATTTGACCCCAGGGTCACCATTTGAACAAATTAGCAGAGGACCGTAAGCTGATGCTACATGTAATACATGAGAGCTCTGTGCCTTGTGGTTTCTGAGAAGAAGATTTTTCAAAGTTTTTTCCTATATGTCGATATGAAAAACATGCAAAACCTTAATATACAAACTTTGGACACCCGGGTCACAACCATTTTTGACCCCGGGGACTTTATTTGAACAAGCTTGATAGTCTAGGCGTTGGCAATCATTTTAAAAGAAAATTGTTGAAATCTGTCCTGCAGTTCTGGAGAAGAAGATTTTTTAAGGTTTCAATTATATATGGTAATGGCAGCCATCTTGGATGTAGTGCTGACCTAATTTTAACAAATCTAAAAAACATTCATCTAAAAATTATCCATGTGAAGTTTGGTCAAAATTAGCCAAGCGGTTTCTGAGGAGAAGTCGTTTGAAGAAAAGTTAACGGACGACGGACGGACGGACGACGGACGACGGAAGACGGACAACACACCATCCCATAAGCTCTGCTGGCCCTTGGATAGTAGAGCTAAAAATAAATCAAATTAAAAAAGGAAAAAATAATTAAAAAACTGTTACCCCCGGGGCGCGTCCAAATTTGACACCAGGGTCACCATTTGAACAAACTTGGTAGAGGACCATACGCTGATGCTACATGTAATACATGAGAGCTCTGTGCCATGTGGTTCCAGAGAAGATGAAGAGGTAAAACGGTGACCCACAGGGTGGGGACAAATGTGACCAAATTGGTCACCATTTGAGCAAATTGTTAAAAGACCATAAGCTTATAGCAAATGCAAAATATTAAACCTCTGGCTCTTGCAGTTTCAGAGAAGAAGAGTTTTAAGTTTTTCCCTATACATGTCTATGTAAAACATGAGATCCTTGGAGCGGCGTCAAATGTGACCCAGGGTCACTATTTGAACAAAATCGGTAAAGGACCATATGCTTATAGCAACAGCAAAATATTAAACCTCTGGCTCATGCAGTTTCGGAGAAAAAGATTTTTTAAATTTTTCCCTATACATGTCTATGTAAAACATGTGACCCTTGGGGCGGGGCCAAATGTGACCCCAGGGTCACCATTTGAACAAACTTGGTAAAGGACCATAAGCTTATAATAAATGTAAAGTATCAAACCTCTGGCTCTTGTAGATTCCGAAAAGAAGATTTTTAAAAAAGAAATCCTATATAAGTCGATGTAAAACTGTGACCCTCGAAGCGGGGACAAATTTGACCCCAGGGTCACCATTTGAACAAAATTAATAGAGGACCATAAGCTGATGCTACATGTAATACATGAGAGCTCTGTGCCATGTGGTTCCAGAGAAGAAGATTTTTTTCAGTTTTTCCCTATACAAGCCTATGTAAAACTGTGAACCCCGGTGTGGGGCCAAATGTGACCCCTGGGTCACCATTTGAACAAACTTGGTAGAGGACCACAAGCTTATAGCAAATGCAAAATATTAAACCTCTGGCTCTTGCAGTTTCATAGAAGAAGATGTTTTAACTTTTTCCTTCTACATGTCTATGTAAAACATGTGACCCTTGGGGCGGGGCCAAACGTGACCCGAGGGTCACCATTTGAACAAACTTGGTAAAGGACCATAAGCTTATAGTAAATGCAAAATATCAAACCTCTGGCTATTGTAGTTTCCTAGAAGAAATTTTTTTTAAAACAAATCCTATATAAGTCTATGTAAAACTGTGACCCCCACGGGGCAGGAACAAATTTGACCCCAGGGTCACCATTTGAACAAACTTAGTAGAGGACCATAAGCTGATGCTACATGTAATACATGAGAGCTCTGTGCCTTGTGGTTTCAGAGAAGAAGATTTTTTAAAGTTTTTTCCTATATGTCGATATGAAAAACATGCAAAACCTCAATATACAAATTTTGGACCCCCGGGTCACAACCATTTTTGACCCCGGGGACTTTATTTGAACAAGCTTGATAGTCTAGGCGTTAGCAATCATTTTAAAAGAAAAATTGTTGAAATCTGTCCAGCAGTTCTGGAGAAGAAGACTTTTTAAGGTTTCAATTATATATGGTAATGGCAGCCATCTTGGATGTAGTGCTGACCTAATTTTAACAAATCTAAAAAGCATTTATCTAAAAATTATCCACGTGAAGTTTGGTCAAAATTAGCCAAGCGGTTTCTGAGGAGAAGTCGTTTGAAGAAATGTTAACGGACGACGGACGGACGACGGAAGACGGACAACACACCATCCCATAAGCTCTGCTGGCCCTTGGCCAGTAGAGCTAAAATTAAATCAAATTAAAAAAGGAAAAAATAATTAAAAAACTGTTACCCCCGGGGCGCGTCCAAATTTGACACCAGGGTCACCATTTGAACAAACTTGGTAGAGGACTATAAGCTGATGCTACATGTAATACATGAGAGCTCTGTGCCATGTGGTTCCAGAGAAGAAGAAGAGGTAAAACGGTGACCCACAGGGTGGGGACAAATGTGACCAATTGGCGTTGGCGATTATTTAAAAAAAAACTGTTGAAATCTGTCCAGCGGTTCTGGAGAAGAAGATTTTTTAAGGTTTCGATTATATATGGTAATGGCAGCCATCTTGTATGTAGCGCTGACTTAATTTTAACAAATCTAAAAAGCATTCATCTAAGGATCATCCATGTGAAGTTTGGTCAAAATTAGCGAAGCGGTTTCTGAGGAGAAGTCGTTTGAAGAAAAGTTAACGGACGACAGTATTCATTGTTTAAGAAATAAAACAATTATAGTATGACTGATCACTACCTGTTGGGCGGTTCTCGATTTTTTCTTCAAATCCCAAAACCATGTTCTGATCTCATTCAATATAAACCCGGCTGGAATAAAAAAAAATTATCTGGTATGGATGTGTATGTATATGATGCAGAATTTGTCGAAAGATTGAACATGATAACAAACACATTCTCCCAACTTACATGAACAAATATGCAGCTTCATCCTGTTTTAAATAATATTGTGTAGAGAGAGAGAGAGAGATCACATTCATGAAAGGGTGATAGTCTACTCTCCACTCTGCCCAGCTGTACTGGGATTCTCAGGTTGCTCTCAGGGCGGAGGGACTATAATACTTAAAATTACACACACATACACACACACACACACACACACACACACACGACGGTGATAGTAAGAATGCTCACCGTGAGGGTATGATTATCGCCCTAGGCAAAGTCTCTTACTATCACCCTCTCATGAATGTGATTATACCGAAATTCCCTCGGGCGAAAATAAAGTTCATTTTCAGTACAGATTTCACTTTGCCGGATTTTTATTTCCAAAACAACATTTTTTTCAAAAAATTGCTATAACAGTTATATTATAGATTTGGAAATAACTTAACTAAGAAAATGAGTGGTCGTTTATTGATATCGGTAAAGTTAAAAACCAGCAATTTCACTATACTGAACGGCGGACCGAAACAGTGCGCACACCAACGTGCACTAATGCTGCGCATGTGTTGTTACACTCCATGTAAAATCCCCATACCCTGCCGGGTTGATATTTCGCGCTATCACTCTCATTGCGTCAGTGCGGATGATAGTATAAAATATCATCCCCTAGCTTTTTGAAAACCTAAGTTCTAAAAATAGATTTTTTCAACAACAACAACAATTTGTTTTCTTCATTATCGAGTATATTGGTATATTAGGAGTATTTGTTCGGTATAATAAAATAAATAACACATACCCTTGAGAGTGCCGGTGGATATTATCAACCCTCGAAATGATAATGTCGATCTCGGCTATCTCCTCGGTCGACATTACATTCTCGTGACGTCTAAAAGTTTTTTTCTGGCGTTAAATATGACGTCTACAGCGGTATTTTTGCCACTGACCGTTCCAAGGCGGTAGCCCTATGGTCAACTCTTTAATCTTTATGATATCATATATTGCCTTTTAATCATCTTTGTAATTGGTCCTTGAATGCTACATTTCCTGTTCGACGTTTAGTCTACTTGTAATTGTTGACGGACGTGACGTAGCGGTATTGATAGGGTGTGTAATACCACCTTAATTATCAATCGGCATTGAATATTTAAACAAAAACTTGTTAACTTTTTCTACTCAAACTCAGAAAATAATTTATATGTATTCTGTATTATGCATGTGTTAGGTTATTTTTTGCACTGTAAGCGACGAGGGTTAAGATTAGATTTATATTATTTAGCAACTTCTGTTTGTTTTGAGAGTGTTACATTAAAAAGAAGACTACGCGTATGGTAATTTACCCGTAACAAGTCGCATGCGAAGTTCACATAATTGAATATTAGATGTTTATAAGATTCTGATTTGTGTATTTTAACTTATCATCTAAACTATACGGATGAAAAATTAAACAAAACCATGACGTTTAGATTACGTGTTAGTATATCGTCAAAGCTATCATCAGTTATTATACATATCCATAAAACAGTGAATATTTGGTATACATTTGACTAAAGATACTTTCTACAACATTCAAAATCCGCCTAACCCCAACCCCGTACAATGTATTACCTTGAATATATAAGGTCAATACAAAAGACATGTGTTATATTTAAAGTAAGATATAAGTAAACGTATAAGTGAACGTACTGAGGGTGTTTATATACATATCTGTTCTGCATACAATAGATACGTTACGCACTATTGCGTGTGTTCTATTCAACTAAGATATAACATAATATACTATATGTCAATGCATAGCTAAAATAGTCAGATATAAAAATGTAAACGTTTCTTAACATTTAACTACAGTCGAACCTCGATAGCTCGAAGTCAGCGCGACCGTAGGGATATGTTCGAGCTATCGGTGGCTTCGAGGCATCGAGGTAACGGTAAAAACCAAAATATCTATCCGAATTTGTGTACCACCCGAAATAGTGTTACTTGTGTACGTGATGTTTCCTTCTCGGTATGTTTTTTTATGTTCATGCATGTTTGTTTAAACCTCATAACGGATATATAACATGTAATTGTTACACTGAAAATACAACAAAAACTGCAATAATGTGTTTGTTTTATCATTTATTTAAAGAAATATCACACTAAAAGATGTTAACATACATTCCGGAAGTCCGAATAATGAGAACAAGGTAAGACTGTTTTCCGTACATTATTTAATTATTTAATTAGAACATCAACCGTGTTTAATTTATCGTAATTAACAGTAAACGAAGTTCACTAAACATAAATTTTATCTGTCTATTATCGCTTTTCAATCATAAATGTTCGCACCTTTAACAACCAACTTTATCTGTTTTCGCACTATGATCGAACTTGCTACAAACAAATACAAACGCGTCGATAACAATTAATATGGCCGACGTCGCATGGCAACGGATCATCACCTTCGATTAAGCGAGGTTTAAATTCACACAAAAATGGATCTTCGGACCGTAAAAAGTATTCGAGCGAGCCGAGGTATTCGAGAAATAATATTCGAATAATCGAGGTTAAATTACATTGAATTATATTGGAGTTGTGTCGGGACCGGAAAATGTGTTCGAATTACCGATGGTATTCGAATCACCGGTGTTAGAGCTAACGAGGTTCGACTGTACTCTTTTTTTTACGTTTGACGTTAACTTCAACTGCATTTTAGTATGGTCAGAATACGTCTCCGTACGTCTGACCACCCTAAAATGTATAACTTCAAATAGATAAGTCAATTGAATGTGACTGTGTATTCAAAGTAGGATATAACTGAAAACGTTGAAGTTATATTATATGCATATATGTATTGCTTCAAAAGGATAAGTTAAACTGTTTAAGACTGTGTTCTATTTCAAGTAAGATATAAGTCAAGTTAATGAGTACATGTAAGTGTAAAGGCTTATAATGGCATAAACAATTCCTAAACTTGCATCTAACTTGAGATATACCATATTTAGATTTTAGTTCGACTATCCGAAGAATAAGAGAGCTTGTGTTATCATCCCTGTGTCGGTGTCCCACTCCGCCTCGTGTTTACTGTGAGCCGTATGAGGTCAATATCTCTTACATTTATTGTCAAGCTCAACCACAATTATTATTCTCGGCCCACGCACTTCAATAGACATATCTTATTTTTCACGAGGACTTGTTTTCATTCATACAATGTTTTTATTTACGATAATAAACACATCTGACAGCATGTGTTAATCAATAGTTTGTTAAACATGTTTACATGCTCGAATGTATTTTACATGTTGATTTGTTGATGCCAGCTTTTACAATGGGCATGGTAGTTTACGTGAAGCAGCACCCGCTTTCACGAGGTTGTATGTCATTTATTTTATGTTGATTTGTTGGTGTCAGCATTTACAATGTATATGGCAGTTCCGTGAAGCAGCACCCGCTTTTGCACGCTGGTATGAAATCTATATTATGTTGATTTGTTGATGCCAGCTTTTACATAGTGTATGGCAGTTCCGTGAAGCAGCACACGCTTTCGCACGGTGTATACAATACATATTAAGGTCATTTGTTGATGCCAGCTTTTAACATGTGCATGGCAGTTCCGTGAAGCAGCACCCGCTTTCGCACGGCTGCATGAATTCTATATTGTGTTGATTTGTTAATGCCAGCATGTAATATGTGTCTGGCAATTCCTTGAACAGCCCCTGTTTTCGCACGGTTAAATATTCTGTATTATGTTGCGAAGATGTATCGCAGTTTCAAGGAAAAGCGCCTGATTTGCACTGTGGAATATGTTTACTGCGGATGGTAATAACTAATAATAATGGTAATGATGATGATGGTGATAAAAATGACGATGCTGATGATAATAAAAATGATAATAATAATTATAGTCATAATATACAATAATAATAACAATAAATGAATAAAAATACATAACAATACATTGAAAATTGATTACAATACATAGGTCGCTTGCCGTGCATCCCGATATACGGTGGATATTTCATATCGTCCAGGATGCGATTACAATCTTTCTACTAGATCATTTCATAATCGATACTTTTATTTCAGTATGGGTCCCCGTCCTCGCCGTAAAACGGTTTTGGAGCTGCAGGCACCTATCGCTAAACGGCCAAGGAAAGCGCCTTCGCATACTGCGACCTCTACGTCAGCATCTAACGACGAGGCGTTACTGTTCCCGCGGGCCTCACCACCACAGGATCTCCTACAGCAGGACAGTACAACTGTGCCACCCACGTTAAACATTCCTTCCCTAACAAGTGCGATTACAACCTCGCTACACAAGGACATAGAACAGTATGTGGAAAAGCACGTGAAAGACAATTTAGGTCCGTCCACCGTTATTACAGACAGTCAAGCGCCGAGTAATGTCAGACCCGCTTCGCATGTCACCACAGGCACTCAGGCCACGCCTCCAACACAGCTGCAGTCCCCAGGTTGGTCTTCGGCTAGCTCTGATCCCATGTTACCAGCGCTCAAACGTCAATTGCAATGCCCTTGCATATATCCGTGCCCCTTAAAACCAAAGAGTTCGTTTATCCACATGCTTTTCCATTCAACAGGATCAAGGCCTTCAAATTGTTATAATTTGCTGATAATAACATTCGTTGTATGAAGGGAGATCAATAACAGCGAAACTGACGCAGTCCCTTCTTAGGCTAGGGACTGGTTCCATCAGGTTTCAATAAAACATGCTTGCTTATTGCCTGGAGTGGAGATTCAAATGTCGCATCCACTGTATATGTTGCTCATTTATTTGTATATATATATACCTGGTTTATCATTGCGATGTCAATTCATTCAAGGTCCCTCATTCTAGACGTTCACCCATTACCGTCGGAAACGTCGGGAGAATGCAGATTGCTCCTAAAACGTAGCATATCTGCCTTTGTTGCGTATTCTTACGAACCCCTTACACATTTCCGGTCGTTTAAGGGACCATTGTTGTTTTTAATTTTGAATTGTGTTTTGTATATGCATTATGATTATATATCTTGTTGTATAGTAAGAACAAAAGGTTGTATGAGAGTGTGCTTGGTTTAATCATTAAACAGTTATATTGTGTTTCATTATATGATACAGTTTGTTTTAGAAAACATATGACTAAAACAAAATTATATTGGGTCATGCAACGCATGACCCCTTTCAATTGCATACACGGATTTATGTCTTCTTTTACCCCGGACTGAGGATCATAAATGTCCAGTTATGCCTGCATAACGTGTTTTATGAACAAGTATGGGGTCATTATTGATAACGTCAGTATTAGATGATCAGCATCTTATTATCACGCACAGGAACATGAGTTCAGTGTGTGCTCCATGCTGATTGGCTAATGATATGGGCGCGCGCATGAGAAGTTGGACGTCTGGCACACCATTCATTCAGTTTATATTTATCAATGGATAGAGAGAGAACGCAATTTGCCCACCCCCACCCCTTGTATATATATATATATATACACCTTCCCGATTATGTCGAACCTCTTCCAGAGCGTATTCTTACGACCCCTTACACATATCCTGCCGTTTAGGCTGCGTATTCTTACGAACCCCTTACACATTTCCTGTCGTTTAGGCGGCGTATTCTAACTAACCACTTACACATTTCCGGTCATTTACGGACCATTGGTTTTTTTTAATTTTGAAATTCCTGTCGTTTACGGGACCATTGTTATTTTTAATTTTGAAATTGTGTTTTGTATATGCATTATGATTATATATCTTGTTGTATAGTAAGAACACAAGGTTGTATGAGAATGTGCTTTATAATCATTAAACATTTATATTGTGTTTCACTATATGATACAGTTTGTTTTAGAAAACAGATGACAAAACAAAATTATGTTGTGCCTGACCCCTTTCAATTGCATACACGGATTAACGTCTTCTTTTACCCCGGACAGAGAATCATAAATAGCTTTGTTGTACTGCATAATATACTGTCCCAATACTGAAACGCAATGTGATTACATAGAGGTGACTGGTTTTAAAACTCATGACTGAATGTTTAATACCCGCTTCACAACCACTATAAACTCGCTAAATATATGCAGGAAGTGTTCGATTTAGAAAGTATGATTTCGATCAAATATTTGTGTTTTCAGACTTGAGGTGAGCATTACCTTACACGCGGATTGTTAAGTAAACGGACAGGTAATGTTTAAGTTTACTTTTTTTAAAGAACACGAAATACATCGTTGTTTATGCTTAATTTAAACTATGTCAAACTGTAAGAGTTCATACGCCGGTAAAGAGATGTTTGATTGTAGCATGCGTAAATAGTGTTAGTATAAACTGATTAAGCTATCGCTGCGTAGTAAACATATTATGATTGCTTTGTGTATTAGCAAATGTTGCATACATTTTATAGATGACATGTATACACATTGCATACATACTATGCAATGTTTGATAATCTAAACGAAAGTGTACTCCATACAGTAACCTAAATCAAGAAATTATTCAAGCAGCCAGGGATAGATAAGTGTCATTACCTTTCATAAAATAGAGGTTTATCTAGCTATATATAGCCTCTCCGTGGCCGAGTGGTTAACGACGTTTCTCGCCTTTCACCGCTGTTGGTTCCAATCCCACTGGGAGCTCGACTTGTAAGTGAGGAAGTGTCGATTCTTACGGATAGCGGGAGGTATACCGTACTGGTTCTACCAAGGAAGAGAGGGTGGTCTGCTCTGGCTACGCCCCTGTCTGCCTCCACCACCAAACAATCGACCGTCATATATAACCTTACATGTGTTGAAAATGACATAAAACACCAAACAAACAAAAACAAACTATATATCGATCGATCGATCGATACGCAGGCAGGCAGGCAAACCGGCCGGTCAGCGCTGGCCCGCCGGCAGCTTGGTCGGTCGCAGTAGTATAGGTAGTGGGGGTACCAGCGCAGTTTTCCCTCTCGCGGGGAACTAGAAAAACTAATGAAATATGCCAGTGGAGACTCATTCGTAACTCTCATTTACACACCAAGATCTAAATGTAAGTCAGTCAACACCAACATATTTCAATAGTTTTCTCAAGCACCCCGCGATGGAAAACCACGCTGATACCCCCACTATCTATACTACTAATCAATCCGGTTTGCCATTTTATGAGAGTGCAATTTTATTTTATGTCTACTTTCGGCGAATCTACTTTCGGCGAAGTTTTTCAATAACATTTGCAACTCATTAAGCAAAGTCAGACGGAACCGGTCAGTAGTCTTCATCATCGCTCTGCATATCATTTTTTACCATGCAGTATTTTATTTTCCTACACTTTGCTATTTTGTATTTCAATTCAAGAAGCTCTTCTCTGTTTCCGGCCAGCTCACGTTCATAATTATCCATTTCAACCAGCAATCGCCTTTTTTTGGTGTCCATAAAATCATCACGGACTACCTCATATTCTACTTGGAGATGCTTACCTCTCATCAATTCTCTTCTATATTTATCTTTTAAATGATTAAGTTTTCTGCAAACCTTTTCTAATCTTTCTTGTTCCATTATATAATACTATATATAATTATTTTTAAACCCTTGAATGCTACTCAACTATTACAATTAACATCTATCATACTCTATCATGGTATGTTTTACTTGTATGCTAACGTATCTTGTCCGTTATCCAGTATGTACCGTTTATCATCATAAGCTGATAAACTTTTTTTATTTATTGCATAGCTGCTTATGTTATGCTTTTGTGATCTAATAACTTTCATCTCATGGTGAGCTTCTGTTGCCGCAAACAAAATCTTTTTGTAATCGTCATGTGCTATCTGTTTTTTAACAACACACTTGTTAACACCCTTTCATTTCTTTGTACTAACCTCATTAGCTAGCACATAGGAATATGGTTTACTCCACAAACCAACAAATTCAACAATAGGCATTCCGCAAGTTTCATCTTTCATCTTGCCAATAACTTTTTTATTATCATAAAAATGAAACTGACTTTTTGGATCATAATCACAATTATCAATCAGTTATTTATGCTTGTAAAAGTCTGCATACACACCTTTTGTTTTTATTTCATAAAACAAGGAATCGGTATCAGTAAATAATAACTTAACTTTTCTATCATATTTGTTTTTGGATATAGTTGTAATGGAAATCATATATCAAATATTTTGACAAGTCTAAAATACACATGCCAACATAACAAGGACGATTTTAAACTAATCGTTCTTTTATTCTGTTTATGACAAATACATTTTCATTAAACATTTTACAAGAAATAAATGAAGGTCTTGCTGCATATTTTAAGAGAACCTCCTCGTCGTGAGTCAATTTAACATTAATTCTTTTTCTCAAATTTTCCATAGTTTTACCAAAAACTGAATTGTTCATCAGTTTGAAGAAATCCTTTTCAAAAGCATTTTTACCAGCTGTTCTCTTGGCAGTATTAAATTCATCGAACGGCAGTATTCGGTGTATTTTTGTTACCTTCAATCCAAGCTTTTTATACAATTCTATGTTTCTAAAATGCACGACATACTTTTCTTTATTTTTTAGTGTTGTAACAAGTTTATTAACATTACAATGTCCTAAATTAAACTTTGGTTTTAAATGTTTACAATAGTCTGACAACCAGTCATCTTTTATGTTTAAACTTTCCGGGGCGAGAGGATAATCATTATGCAAGTCATACAGTTTCTCAGGATACGTAATATCGCACTCAACAATGTAATTTGATTTTCCTTTTTCAAACTTATCAACCCACTTGAAGTTGCCAGCAGGTAACGGTTGACACATGGCCCACCCGTACAAGTTATTAGCATCGAGATATATTATGTACTTGCTTTCTTTTTCCTTGTCATAGTTTTTCATATATTTATTGTTAGCCTGTGAATATCTGTTTGCGATATCACTCGTACCGCCTCTTAATCATTTTTCCACAAACAAATATTGATCAATATCAGCTATTAAATCAAGTTGGATACCAGTCATCTTGAGGCATGCATCCAAGGCTAAACCAGGACTACTGAAGTAATGACAAGGATCTAATTTGTAATACTTAATGCACATTTTTCTAAAGTTTTCAAAAACATCTGTCAGTAACAGCACATCAGTCTTCAGATACAGATCATGATATTCTCCCATATTTTTAATCTTAAATGTTTTCCCTATTGTTTTAGCATGATCATAATCTGCATCTGAAATATGCTCATAATTTAATTGAGAATAAAAGCCATCTTTGTCAGGTAACTTAGTATCCTTGAAGCGTTCAAAACTGTTCATGTAATCATAAGGATAAACACCTTTTCGTTTTATTAATTCTAGCTTATCATCAAAGTATTCCTGAGAGGTGTATTGAAACGAAGGGATGTTTTTTACTAAATTTTCTAATGATTGAGACATAAACTGAAAACTGTCAATAAACGCCAAACTTTGTCCTAACATAAAAGCCATTTACTTCTACATGTTATTTGGTATAACATTTATGTTTCGTTTAAACTTCTCGATGTGTTGCATTATAAAGTGAGAATCATATCCTCTCAAGTTATGAAACACAACAGGTATTTTTCTAGTCAACCTGAAATTAATATTACATATATCATGAGCGCTTCCCCTATACTTCCCAGTTATGTGACAATGGTCCCTGACTTTTCTGATGGAGTTTTTGTATGCTACTGTATAACCCGCGTCACCTTTTTTGAGAGTTGTTGCAAAACCATTACCACAAATATGACATGATTTAGATTTTTGGAATCCAGCTTCTTCTTCCTGTGATATTACTAGATCTTTTTTAAAGTTTGCATTCATAGTTTTCTTGCACCACTTTTCTTCTTCTATCATTTTTTCCAAAAGCTTGTAAACAGCATTTGGTCCTCTGTATGTCACAACTGGTTTTGAATATTGATCATCATAACAACAAACAACCTTATACCCATAACTGCAATCAGTATGCTTTTGATATGCTTCCGTATGTGATTTTTTAGGATTGTTTGATGCTGAAGAAACACTTTCGGTTACTGCTTCAAAATCAGCATATATAACAAACGGAACCATTAGCTGTCTGTCGTAGTTTTTAAACTTAACTTTTTCATCTTTGTTTGGCATCTCTACTGCTTGCTTACCATTAAGTGAAAGACAAACAGGTTTATGTTTTTCCAGAACTCTTTCTAATTTAAAGCACTGCAGCATGTTTTACAAAACCATTTTCTTTCCTTGTGTGCTGTTTGATTATACATCAAACTGTTAAAATCTTTTATCCACACGTAATGATTTTTTTCTTCTTCGGTGATTAAAAGCATATCACTCGTTTCTTCTGCTTTATTTTTTGATATGTGCAAAGGGTATACTTGATTATCTTCATACCCAAATATGTTAAAACAAATGTTGTTTTGTTTTTCTATTTTTGGGATTTGTTTGATAGTAACAGGAAATGTAATTCCTTTGTACTCAAGATCACCAATATGATTTTTGTACTTTGTTATTATTTGAAGATCTTTTTCAACAGGAAATTCATAAGCCAAATGGCACCATCTAAAGCATTCGTTATCTTTTTCATTGTTTATATTTATTAATCCTTTTCTAGAATTAGCAAGTTCTTTTGGTAAATCCAAATAAGAGCTACCCCGTAAAGGCTTATACTTTATTCGATTTATGTAATGTGCATCTAGTGATTCAATTACCCACCACTTCCCAACTGAATCCAATTTCCAATTCTATTTATAATTTCTTCCTGTGCTTTGTCTAATGCTTCTGATATTTGATTTTTGTTTAATATTATTACAGCCTTCGAGGCAAAGTAAGCTGTTTTGTATACACAATCAAAACCTCCTCTATCATCCGATTACTGACAACATTTACTTTAAAAACCTTGCTATACTGTTTTGGGGATGTTTCAATTTCTCGGATACTCATTTTATAATATTACATGAGATTATTTCTTTAAGCCCCTATTAATTAATTTCGATATAAATTAGCTGTTGATGCAAGCGATATTGTGGCTGTGGCAGTACTTTTGCAAGAACTGAATTGAACTGAATGTTGTTTAACGGCTCATCAACACAGTATAGCTATTTAGAGCCGCCTCAGAGAGAGGGGAAGGATACATAGGAATCCGGGAACCTGCCCTACACTTTTGCAAAAAGAAACCAATGGTGTTGATCGTTCGTTTGTTACTTCTCTAAAATGTTCAACAAAATCTGAAACATTATTCAACTATTGAAAAGGAGTGTCTTTCTCTCATTTTGGCACTACAACATTTTGAAGTATATTATATCTTCATCTATTTCACCAATAGTTTTCTTCAGTGTTCACAATCACCTCACGGTCATAAATAAAATTAAAATAAAAATAATTGATTATTGAGGTGGAGTTTGATGTTGCAAGAGTACAATATTCAAATTAGACATATCAGAGGAAAATATAATTTGATTGTTGATGCATTGTCTCGTGTGTAAAATACGTTTGTATATTAAAACGTAAATCATTGTAATACAATATATATTTTGACTATTGTTAATTAAAAACAATATGTTATGTTGTAAGATATGCTTTGATATATGTGCTGAGACTGAAACATTATTACATTATTATATTGCTTAATATATATTGTTCAAAATAATGTTTTATTACATAACCCATTTATTTCTATAAGGGTGAAAAATTTACTTATGAATGGATGATGTTGACATGTAATTGCTTTTGTCATTCAAGGCCATACATTTAAAATTATAATTATAACATTATTATAAGGATGATGTTGACATGTTACTGCTTTTGTCATTCAATGCCATGCATTTAAAAATAATTATATTATTATAATATAATATAGTAGTTTCTGTATGCAATAAATAAGATGCTTCTATTATCATATTGATTGATTCTTTCAAGGTTATTTCAACAAATAACATGTTTATCTTATTGGAAACTCCTAGCGGGTTCTATGACAGTATAAATACGGCCTTTTGAAATTGGCAGTTCTTCCGTATTTGGTTCAGTATTTACTTCAGTACTTCAATATAGAGTTAAAAGAAACATTGTGAATATACTGCATGCTTTTTACTAAAAATAAATATTGTGAGGGGGTTTCTATGTACAATTATTGTGCTTATCTATACTGAAAGTGACATTTGATTATATGGACTATTGTGAAAAATGTAAACAGGAAAGACTTAAAATAAAATTTGATTAAAGGGAGACTTGACAATTTGGATTAAAGGGACACTTAACAATATTATTTGGACTTTAGTCTTAAACCCGATTTTAAAGATATACTGCATCTAATTTATGTATATTCAGTAAGTTCATATTTTTCAGTGTACTATTTGAATAAATTTGGTTATATTTTAAAAGGCGTTATTGCTGGTTTTGTATTTCCTTTCTCGTCACACTTTACCCGTACCAAAAAGGTGTCATTCATTTTTGCTCTGTTACATTTATAGAATACGGTTGACAGACCAACCCCACTTGTAAAAGGAGATATAACGATCGAACAGGAAATGCAGCATCCAAAGACCACAGTCAATCAGACACATGCATATGTTAGGAAACTACACTGTCTATTAGGTTCTGACGAGTTTAAAAAATAAATTAAGGACACAGTGGTGAAATCATAAGTCTTACAAGTCGACCTATTAAACACCGTTGAACGAATTTACTAAGCAATCTCGTCAAATGTAAAATAAACTAAATAATTGATGGGCGCGTTAAAGGTTCCTAAACACTCAGCGGCTTCTTCTCTGATGTTATGGTTAACTCAGATCGACATCAAGTTCGTTTAACATAACGACGGCACTTAATATGCTATTTGGGCCGTCTTGATTCAGTAATTTGATGGAAAAATTGCTCGCCTATGACAAATGAGTAAAATTACTTTTATTCATCTGACAGGAAGCTTATTTCGTTTTGTAAACTGAACGTGTATGCATAGTATAACCAATAAGAAACATTGTCCCATCAGGTAGCCGTTGGAATGGCTTTTCGTTGTTCTTGTCTGGTGTAATTTATAAAGTGTTTTTCATATAAAGTTAGTATACCATAGTGTACGCAAACGCTATACGCTATTAAGGCGATATAGTAATGCCCATTATGTTTCACTCTACTTTCACTTTAGCGTTACGTATATTAACGCAGTTTAACTGTATAATTATTGTGTTCATTATACGCATATTCATCATATGAACTTAACTTAGGGATTAACCTACGATTATCATATCAGTTTACATTTACAAATGAATCTTTGCGGTAACCATATTGGATCCGGAATTACGTTGCATGATGGGATTCAATCTCTACCCAGAGTACACTCGTTCCTCATTTGACTCTGTCAACGTCAAAGGAAGTAGGGCGAACGGTTAGGTCACGTGATTATTCAAAAAAGTTATGACGATGTTTATAAGAAATCCTTTTGCGTGATCTGCAAAGATAAAATATAGACCTAAATTAAATAATTTCAATTCAGTTAATTTTTTTTAGTAATTTTCTGCTATCGAGCTTCGGTTTGAAATGTTTACATATGCGTTTCGATTGAGGAGACCTCAGTACGTATTATTTTTGTAGTAAAATAGTCCCGATTAAAACTAAATTGTTCTCATGCATTATTTCAAATCTTGCAACATCTAATTTGCGAATAATCTGAAAATTATATTTTACACAAGAAATAAATAAGTTTCAGGCAAACATATTCCAATTTAACAGGTTTGACCAAAATCTTGTAATTTAGTAGTTAGCAGAAATATATGTGAGTGCAAGGAACGATAACTCTGCGTGGAGATTGGATGGGATTGTTTACCATAGCAACTATTTGTGCGGCGAATTCAAATCTGTGAATTTGATCTTTTATTCGCAAAACCAAATTATTCCAAGGAGAATACGAGTATTTGTTTTAAAATGTAAGAGTCAGGTTATTTAATCATTATTCTATGTGTATGAAACTTTAATTAAGCTACTTCATACTAGTGTTTTATTTCATGTCTGAAATAGGCGAGTATAAAATCGCACTTATTTGTATGCGCGTTTAGCCCACAGGAATAGTGCACATTTGACGTTGTGCGTTTTAACGTTGTTACTGCACAGTGCAGCGTTGTTACTGCACAGTGCACATTATAAATAACTAGATCGCCTGCAGATTTGGGACTCCGAATTTTCTTCTTAAGGTAACACATTGTGTGTATAGGTTGAACTTAGACTTTATTTTTGCGTTTAAAATTCGATTATAGTAACTTTAATAAATCCATTCAATAGTAAATTTAGAATTTAAAACTATTTAATTCAATTCAGTTAGATTGCATTGTTTTTAAAGGTTTTGAATTGACATAAATATTTAATATAGAGATTATAATATTTATCAACACATTGTTAGGGATTAATTACTTAGAGTATTTCTAGTGAAAGAGAGTATTATTATTTATTAAGGAAAGTTGTTATTTGTTATATATTACTGATCATTCTACTTTATATGTTTTCCTACTAAGATATAAATAAAGATAGGTAAACTTACTTATGATTTGATACTTTGTTGTTTACCCCTTATTTTTCAAAAGTTAGAAATCAATAGGATGTCCAAATAAGTTAATTTTCCTATATTTACACTATTTAGGCGATATTGCTATATCAACATTCCGATTAGGAGTCCTAGTACCAAATACAAGTTAATCACATGCCTTACATTTGTTTGTTTATTTATTATTTAAAAAAGTAAACGCTTAATGGAGACTGGGAACCAAAGTGTGTAGTAATTGTGAGTTCTCTAAGACAAAACTACCGGGTTGCCGACGTGCTGTTGTTAAATACATTTACTGCTTTTGTTGTTGTTGTTGTTTTCAGACATAAAAAATAATACATAACATTATATACGCAATGCCTGACTATAAATTGTGTATTTCAGTAATAAATACCTGTCCTTATACTAAACAATCTGCCTGCAAGGCTATTCTCACTAGAAGCCTGAAGTCACATGTATTTGAACTGAAGTTGTAGTTTGTAAACTACCTTTATAAAAACGTTTTAGGAAGACGCTTTAGTGGTTGTGAATTGGATATTTTGAATAAACATTCAGTTATGCGTTTTCATTTCTAATTACAATACAATTCAATAAAAGGAAGAGTCATATTTAAAGAATGCAGTTTATTAAACGTATAAGAAATAGATTATAAATAAATACATTTTCAAGACAATCCAATGTTTTCCGTTTAAACTTGTACAAATAAAATGCGTTTTTTTTTTGTTTCAATTTAGCATGATAATATTTGTATTGTGTTAAAACTATGTGATTTTTCCAACTTGAATACGATGGTAATAAAAAAAACTACTTTATTTTACTTTTGTTTTAAGCAAAGAAAAAGTTCATTGTAAAGTATACACAGTTTGAGCAATTAGCGTCAATCAATTCCATTGGTAAAGACTCTCACTTTGCCAACCCTGATTTCCTATCTTTAATATTTACCTATATTAACCTACCTTTAATATATACCTTTATCACACTTTTTTGTAATATACGATACGACATAGACCTAGCTAGTCATATCAATCAAGATTCAGTTGCCGGGCAATGAAGCTTTAATACACGCGTGAAATGAAGGGTAAACATATGTCATATCACGGAAATAACCGAATGTTCTTTATGACGCTTTCAGCGGAGTAATACGGAAATTACCGACTCGTTACGATTGTAAACGATTTGTCCCGCTTATGGTTTGTCGTCAGCATTCCATCCTGTTTTTGCGCCAGATTATTGGATATACATATATATCTATATGTGTATTTGAACTGTCAACTTTGACCATAATTCAACGGAAATGACTTCACTAGTAATGCATGCCAAGAAGATGAAATAAAAGAAATACAATAAATAAATAAATAAGGCATAATACACAGACCATAAAGAGAGTTTAACAAATTGATAAGAAATTCATTGATATAGAACCATCCGTGGATTAAATAACCTAGTGTGACCATTCATTTACTCAATTATACACATTCAAATTCAATGGCATTCATTTTAAATCAATTTCGGAAAAAAATACATGTCTTGTACACTTACGCGACAGACGTGAACACATCAGATGGGATACAATAACATTATTGTTTTCTCCTGGAAACAGCGTAGTAAATAGCTGAAGTTGACAGTTCAACAAAATCATTGCTGAAGTATATGATTATAGAATAAAAAAATGTATATTTTCATATCACACCCTATATCAGGCCTCGACCCATATCAGCCCTCGATCTAAAGCTCTCGGGCTGATATGGTGTCTCTGGCCTGATATAGGGTGGTGATATGAAAATACCAATTTATTATCTCTATATATTAACCGACCTTTAATATATACCTAAATTAACATAACCTTTAATATATACTATATTAACTAAAAGATGGCACTGTAAGAACGTTCGGTATATGCACTATATAATGTGGTCAAAGTGAACTCAACTATTACATTTTCATGTGGTTGCAATATATGTAATATACGTAAACTTTGCTCAGGTGACTTATAGATACATTGGGCCAGGTGTATTATGTATGTGTTTAACAGTTTAACATTGATGCATATGTTTAACACTGCCTCTTTAATAAACTGACTGCCTACCAGCCTGCCTGTCTACTTACTTTCCCAGTGGGATTCGAACCCGCAGCTGTGATATTGCAATTGCGTGGTACACAGTACAATGAGAAGAGCATGATACCAATATACAAATGTTGTCATGTTAAAATGTATATTGTGAAAATAAATGTACATTAATACGCTTGTTCAAGTAATAATTTATGTGTGTACACATCTGATAGGAATTATAAAAGTATGCGGTGATATAATATATTATGAACATTAAAGATTTTATATCCGACAATTATTCGAAACATTATATATATCACGGGCATACGTATCCACGATGTGAACAATATTTGGTTTTTGTTATGGTCGTTACATTTTTCCTCCGTGGCCGAATGATTAACGACGTTGCGTTGTAAACCTTCGCCTCTCACTGCTGCGGGTTTCGAATCCACTGGGAGCTCGACTTGTAAGTCAGGAAGTGTCGATTCTTTCGGACGGCGGGGAGGTGTACAGTACTAGTCTACCCAGGCTTAAATGGGTGGTCTGGCTCCACCACAAAACCTACCTACTACCTACCTACCTACCTACCTATCTTTAAAGTGTATAGGTTTGTGTTCTTCAACGTTCATAGTGTACTGCTCTTAATGTGCATAGAGTATAGCTGTTTAAAGTACATATTGTACTGCTCTTTAACGTGCGTAGTGCATTGCTCTTTAACGTGGCATAGTATATTGCTCTTATAACATGTACACTGTATTGCTTTTTAACGTACATAATATATTGCTCTTTACGTACATAGGATATTGCTCATTTAACTTACACAGGGTATTGCTCTTTAACGTGCATAGTGTATTGTCCCTTTAACGGACATAGTGTATCGCTATTTAACGTGCATAGATTATTTCTCTCTAAAGGATAGTGGTATTGCTGTTTAACAGGCATAGGTATTATTATTTAGCGTGCATAGTTATTGTTCTTCAACGTGCATAGAGTATTGCTTCTTAACGTGCAAATGGTATTATCTATAATTCTAGTGAGATGTTTTGTGATCATTGTCCGGTTTCGTAAATAATTCCGGTCTATCTAATATTGATGTCTGTGCGGGTGGCATAGCCTATCTAATACTGATGTCCGGACAGGTGGCCATCCGCATGTTTTATATGGTTTTATTAGCCTTTTAATTTTAACTCTTTGATATAGAATTTACGTTTACGTGTGTGTAAATTCATATGTACTGATTTTCGTTTCTTTAGTATAAAGATTGCATAAGTGAAAAGTAAAGATGCTTAGATGCGAAAATACAAAATTGATAAAGTTATATCCAAGGAGCATGCATGTGATAGTTTACCCTCACATAATACTACATGTCGGTCATTATGATTGATTTG
>JAWPHD010022510.1:0-24884 GCA_037043455.1 Cyrtodaria siliqua | reverse complement strand
GTAAGAATGACATATATATATGTTTAAGAACTGAATATATATGTGTAAGAACTGAATAGATATGTGTAAGAGCTGAATATATATGCGTAAGAACTGAATATATATGTGTAAGAACGGAATATATATGTGTAAGAACTAAATATATATGCGTAAGAACGGAATATATATGTGTAAGAACTGAATATATATGCGTAAGAACTGAATATATACGTGTAAGAACTGAATATATATATGTAATAGCTGAATATATATGCGTAAGAACTAAATATATATGTGTAAGAATGGAATATATATGTGTAAGAACGGAATATATATGTGTAAGAACTGAATATATATGTGTAAGAACGGAATATATATGCGTAAGAACGGAATATATATGCGTAAGAACGGAATATATATGCGTAAGAACGGAATATATATGCGTAAGAACGGAATATATATGCGTAAGAACGGAATATATATGTGTAAGAACGGAATATATATGTGTAAGAACTGAATATATATGTGTAAGAACGGAATATATATGCGTAAGAATGGAATATGTATGTGTTAGAACTGCATATATATGTGTAAGAACTGAATATATATGTGTAAGAACTGAATATATATGTGTAAGAACTGAATATATATGTGTAAGAACGGAATATATATGTGTAAGAACTAAATATAAATGCATAAGAACGGAATATATATGCCTAAGAACTGAATATATATGTGTAAGAACGGAATATATATGCGTAAGAACGGAATATATATGCGTAAGAACTGAATATATATGTGTAAGAACTGAATATATATGTGTAAGAACTGAATATATATGTGTAAGAACTAAATATATATGCCTAAGAACGGAATATATAAGCGTAAGAACGGAATATATATGTGTAAGAACTGAATATATATGTGTAAGAACTGAATATATATGTGTAAGAGCTGAATATATATGCGTAAGAACTGAATGTATATGTGTAAGAACGGAATATACATGCGTAAAAACTGAGTATATATGTGTAAGAACTGAATATATATGCGTAAGAACTGAATATATATGTGTAAGAACTGAATATATATGTGTAAGAGCTGAATATATATGCGTAAGAACTGAATGTATATGTGTAAGAACGGAATATATATGCGTAAAAACTGAGTATATATGTGTAAGAACTGAATATAAATGCGTAAGAACTGAATATATATGTGTAAGAACTGAATATATGCGTAAGAACTGAATATATATGCGTAAGAACGGAATATATATGCGTAAGAACGGAATATCTATGCGTAAGAACTGAATATATATGTGTAAGAACTGAATATATATGTGTAAGAACTGAATATATATGCGTAAGAACGGAATAAATATGCGTAAGAACGGAATATATATGTGTTAGAACTGAATATATATGTGTAAGAACTGAATATATATGTGTAAGAGCTGAATATATATGCGTAAGAACTGAATATATATGTGTAAGAACGGAATATATATGCGTAAAAACTGAGTATATATGTGTAAGAACTGAATATATATGCGTAAGAACTGAATATATATGTGTAAGAACTGAATATATGCGTAAGAACTGAATATATATGCGTAAGAACTGAATATATATGTGTAAGAACTGAATATATATGTTTAAGAACTGAATATATATGTGTAAGAACGTTATATATGCGTAAGAACGGAATATATTTGCGTAAGAACTGAATATATATGTGTAAGAACTGAATATATATGTGTAAGAACTGAATATATATGTGTAAGAACTGACTATATATGTGTAAGAACTGAATATATATGCGTAAGAACGGAATATATATGTGTAAGAACTGAATATATATGCGTAAGAACGGAATATATATGTGTAAGAACTGAATATATATGTGTAAGAACTGAATAGATATGTGTAAGAGCTGAATATATATGCGTAAGAACTGACTATATATGTGTAAGAACGGAATATATATGTGTAAGAACTAAATATATATGCATAAGAACGGAATATATATGTGTAAGAACTGAATATATGTGTAAGAACTGAATATATATGTGTAATAGCTGAATATATATGCGTAAGAACTGAATATATATGTGTAAGAACGGAATATATATGCGTAAGAACTGAGTATATATGTGTAAGAACTGAATATATATGCGTAAGAACTGAATATATATGTGTAAGAACTGAATATATATGCGTAAGAAATGAATATAGGCGTAAGAACTGAATATATATGCGTAGGAACGGAATATATATTTGTAAGAACTGAATATATATGTGTAAGAACTGAATATATATGCGTAAGAACTGAATATATATGTGTAAGAACTGAATATATATGTGTAAGAACTGAATATATATGTGTAAGAACTGAATATATATGTGTAAGAACGGAATATATATGTGTAAGAACTGAATATATATGCATAAGAACGGAATATATATGCCTAAGAACTGAATATATATGTGTAAGAACTGAATATATATGCGTAAGAACGAAATATATATGCCTAAGAACTGAATATATATGTGTAAGAACTGAATATATATGTGTAAGAACTGAATATATATGTGTAAGAACTGAATATATATGTGTAAGAACTGAATATATATGTGTAAGAGCTGAATATATATGCGTAAGAACTGAATATATATGTGTATGAACGGAATATATATGCGTAAGAACGGAGTATATATGTGTAAGAACTGAATACATATGTGTAAGAACTGAATATATATGTGTAAGAACTGAATATATGTGTGTAAAAACTGAATATATATGTGTAAGAACTGAATATATATGTGTAAGAACGGAATATATATGTGTACGAACTGAATATATATGCATTAGAACGGAATATATATGCAAGAACTGAATATATATGCGTAAGAACGGAATATATATGCGTAAGAACGGAATATATATGCGTAAGAACTGAATATGTATGTGTAAGATCTGAATATATATGTGTAAGAACTGAATATATATGTTTAAGAACTGAATTTATGCGTAAGAACTGAATATATATGCGTAAGAACGGAATATATATTTGTAAGAACTGAATATATATGTGTAAGAACTGAATATTATATGTGTAAGAACTGAATACATATGTGTAACAACGGAATATATATGCGTAACAACGGAATATATATGCGTAAGAACTGAATATGTATGTGTAAGAACTGAATATATATGTGTAAGAACTGAATATATATGTGTAAGAACGGAATATATATGCGTAAGAACGTAATATATATGTGTAAGAACTGAATATATATGCGTAAGAACTGAATATATATGTGTAAGAACTGAATATATATGTGTAAGAAAGGAATATATATGCGTAAGAACGGAATATATATGTGTAAGAACTGAATATATATGTGTAAGAAAGGAATATATATGCGTAAGAACGGAATATATATGTGTAAGAACTGAATATATATGTGTAAGAACTGAATATATATGTGTAAGAGCTGAATATATATGTGTAAGAGCTGAATATATATGCGTAAGAACTGAATATATATGTGTAAGAACTGAATATATATGTGTAAGAACTAAATATATATGCGTAAGAACGGAATATATATGTGTAAGAACTGAATATATATGGGAAAGAACTGAATATATATGTGTAAGAACTGAATATATATGTGTAAGAGCTGAATATATATGCTTAAGAAATGAATATATATGTGTAAGAACGGAATATATATGCGTAAGAACGGAATATATATGCGTAAGAACTGAATATATATGTGTAAGAACTGAATATATATGTGTAAGAACTGAATATATATGTGTAAGAACTGAATATATATGTGTAAGAACTGAATATATATGCGTAAGAACGGAATATATATGTGTAAGAACTGAATATATATGCGTAAGAACTGAATTTATGCGTAAGAACTGAATATATATGCGTAAGAACGGAATATATATTTGTAAGAACTGAATATATATGTGTAAGAACTGAATATATATGTGTAAGAACTGAATATATATGTGTAACAACGGAATATATATGCGTAACAACGGAATATATATGCGTAAGAACTGAATATATATGTGTAAGAACTGAATATATATGTGTAAGAACTGAATATATATGTGTACGAACGGAATATATATGCGTAAGAACTGAATATATATGTGTAAGAGCTGAATATATATGCGTAAGAACTGAATATATATGTGTAAGAACGGAATATATATGCGTAAAAACTGAGTATATATGTGTAAGAACTGAATATATATGCGTAAGAACTGAATATATATGTGTAAGAACTGAATATATGCGTAAGAACTGAATATATATGCGTATGAACTGAATATATATGTGTAAGAACTGAATATATATGTTTAAGAACTGAATATATATGTGTAAGAACGTTATATATGCGTAAGAACGGAATATATTTGCGTAAGAACTGAATATATATGTGTAAGAACTGAATATATATGTGTAAGAACTGAATATATATGTGTAAGAACTGACTATATATGTGTAAGAACTGAATATATATGCGTAAGAACGGAATATATATGTGTAAGAACTGAATATATATGCGTAAGAACGGAATATATATGTGTAAGAACTGAATATATATGTGTAAGAACTGAATAGATATGTGTAAGAGCTGAATATATATGCGTAAGAACTGACTATATATGTGTAAGAACGGAATATATATGTGTAAGAACTAAATATATATGCATAAGAACGGAATATATATGTGTAAGAACTGAATATATTTGTAAGAACTGAATATATATGTGTAATAGCTGAATATATATGCGTAAGAACTGAATATATATGTGTAAGAACGGAATATATATGCGTAAGAACTGAGTATATATGTGTAAGAACTGAATATATATGCGTAAGAACTGAATATATATGTGTAAGAACTGAATATATATGCGTAAGAAATGAATATAGGCGTAAGAACTGAATATATATGCGTAGGAACGGAATATATATTTGTAAGAACTGAATATATATGTGTAAGAACTGAATATATATGCGTAAGAACTGAATATATATGTGTAAGAACTGAATATATATGTGTAAGAACTGAATATATATGTGTAAGAACTAAATATATATGCGTAAGAACGGAATATATATGTGTAAGAACTGAATATATATGCATAAGAACGGAATATATATGCCTAAGAACTGAATATATATGTGTAAGAACTGAATATATATGCGTAAGAACGAAATATATATGCCTAAGAACTGAATATATATGTGTAAGAACTGAATATATATGTGTAAGAACTGAATATATATGTGTAAGAACTGAATATATATGTGTAAGAACTGAATATATATGTGTAAGAGCTGAATATATATGCGTAAGAACTGAATATATATGTGTATGAACGGAATATATATGCGTAAGAACGGAGTATATATGTGTAAGAACTGAATACATATGTGTAAGAACTGAATATATATGTGTAAGAACTGAATATATGTGTGTAAAAACTGAATATATATGTGTAAGAACTGAATATATATGTGTAAGAACGGAATATATATGTGTACGAACTGAATATATATGCATTAGAACGGAATATATATGCAAGAACTGAATATATATGCGTAAGAACGGAATATATATGCGTAAGAACGGAATATATATGCGTAAGAACTGAATATGTATGTGTAAGATCTGAATATATATGTGTAAGAACTGAATATATATGTTTAAGAACTGAATTTATGCTTAAGAACTTAATATATATGCGTAAGAACGGAATATATATTTGTAAGAACTGAATATATATGTGTAAGAACTGAATATATATGTGTAAGAACTGAATACATATGTGTAACAACGGAATATATATGCGTAACAACGGAATATATATGCGTAAGAACTGAATATATATGTGTAAGAACTGAATATATATGTGTAAGAACTGAATATATATGTGTAAGAACGGAATATATATGCGTAAGAACGTAATATATAAGTGTAAGAACTGAATATATATGCGTAAGAACGGAATATATATGTGTAAGAACTGAATATATATGTGTAAGAAAGGAATATATATGCGTAAGAACGGAATATATATGTGTAAGAACTGAATATATATGTGTAAGAACTGAATATATATGTGTAAGAGCTGAATATATATGTGTAAGAGCTGAATATATATGCGTAAGAACTGAATATATATGTGTAAGAACGGAATATATATGTGTAAGAACTAAATATATATGCGTAAGAACGGAATATATATGTGTAAGAACTGAATATATATGGGTAAGAACTGAATATATATGTGTAAGAACTGAATATATATGTGTAAGAGCTGAATATATATGCTTAAGAAATGAATATATATGTGTAAGAACGGAATATATATGCGTAAGAACGGAATATATATGCGTAAGAACTGAATATATATGTGTAAGAACTGAATATATATGTGTAAGAACTGAATATATATGTGTAAGAACTGAATATATATGTGTAAGAACTGAATATATATGCGTAAGAACGGAATATATATGTGTAAGAACTGAATATATATGCGTAAGAACTGAATTTATGCGTAAGAACTGAATATATATGCGTAAGAACGGAATATATATTTGTAAGAACTGAATATATATGTGTAAGAACTGAATATATATGTGTAAGAACTGAATATATATGTGTAACAACGGAATATATATGCGTAACAACGGAATATATATGCGTAAGAACTGAATATATATGTGTAAGAACTGAATATATATGTGTAAGAACTGAATATATATGTGTACGAACGGAATATATATGCGTAAGAACGTAATATATATGTGTAAGAACTGAATATATATGCGTAAGAATGGAATATATATGTGTAAGAACTGAATATATATGTGTAAGAACTGAATAGATATATGTAAGAGCTGAATATATATGCGTAAGAACTGAATATATATGTGTAAGAACGGAATATATGTGTAAGAACTAAATATATATGCGTAAGAACGGAATATATATGTGTAAGAACTGAATATATATGCGTAAGAACTGAATATATATGTGTAAGAACTGAATATATATGTGTAATAGCTGAATATATATGCGTAAGAACTGAATATATATGTGTAAGAACGGAATATATATGTGTAAGAACGGAATATATATGCGTAAGAACGGAATATATATGCGTAAGAACGGAATATATGTGTAAGAACGGAATATATATGCGTAAGAACGGAATATATATGTGTAAGAACGGAGTATATATGTGTAAGAACTGAATATATATGTGTAAGAACGGAATATATATGCGTAAGAATGGAATATGTATGTGTAAGAACTGCATATATATGTGTAAGAACTGAATATATATGTGTAAGAACTGAATATATATGTGTAAGAACTGAATATATATGTGTAAGAACGGAATATATATGCGTAAGAACTGAATATATATGCATAAGAACGGAATATATATGCCTAAGAACTGAATATATATGCGTAAGAAAGGAATATATATGCGTAAGAACGGAATATATATGCGTAAGAACTGAATATATATGTGTAAGAACTGAATATATATGTGTAAGAACTGAAAATATATGTGTAAGAACTAAATATATATGTGTAAGAACTGAATATATATGTGTAAGAACTGAATATATATGTGTAAGAACTGAATATATATGTGTAAGAACTGAATATATATGTGTAGGAACGGAATATATATGCGTAAGAACGGAATATATATGTGTAAGAACGGAATATATATGTGTAAGAACTAAATATATATGCGTAAGAACGGAATATATATGTGTAAGAACTGAATATATATGGGTAAGAACTGAATATATATGTGTAAGGACTGAATATATATGTGTAAGAGCTGAATATATATGCTTAAGAAATGAATATATATGTGTAAGAACGGAATATATATGCGTAAGAACGGAATATATATGCGTAAGAACTGAATATATATGTGTAAGAACTGAATATATATGTGTAAGAACTGAATATATATGTGTAAGAACTGAATATATATGCGTAAGAACGGAATATATATGTGTAAGAACTGAATATATATGCGTAAGAACTGAATATATATGCGTAAGAACTGAATATATATGTGTAAGAACTGAATATATATGTGTAAGAACTGAATATATATGCGTAAGAATGGAATATATATGTGTAAGAACTGAATATATATGTGTAAGAACTGAATAGATATATGTAAGAGCTGAATATATATGCGTAAGAACTGAATATATATGTGTAAGAACGGAATATATGTGTAAGAACTAAATATATATGCGTAAGAACGGAATATATATGTGTAAGAACTGAATATATATGCGTAAGAACTGAATATATATGTGTAAGAACTGAATATATATGTGTAATAGCTGAATAGCTATGCGTAAGAACTGAATATATATGTGTAAGAACGGAATATATATGCGTAAGAACTGAATATATATGTGTAAGAACTGAATATATATGTGTAAGAACTGAATATATATGTGTAAGAACTGAATAGATATGCGTAAGAACGGAATATATATGCGTAAGAACGGAATATATATGTGTAAGAACTGAATATATATGTGTAAGAACTGAATATATATGCGTAAGAACTGAATATATATGTGTAAGAACTGAATATATATGTGTAAGAACTGAATATATATGTGTAAGAACTGAATATATATGTGTAAGAACGGAATATATATGTGTAAGAACTGAATATATATGCATAAGAACAGAATATATATGCCTAAGAACTGAATATATATGTGTAAGAACTGAATATATATGCGTAAGAACGAAATATATATGCCTAAGAACTGAATATATATGTGTAAGAACTAAATATATATGTGTAAGAACTGAATATATATGTGTAAGAACTGAATATATATGTGTAAGAACTGAATATATATGTGTAAAAACTGAATATATATGTGTAAGAACTGAATATATATGTGTAAGAACGGAATATATATGTGTAAGAACTGAATATATATGGATAAGAACGGAATATATATGCGTAAGAACTGAATATATATGCGTAAGAACGGAATATATATGCGTAAGAACTGAATATATATGCGTAAGAACGGAATATATATTTGTAAGAACTGAATATATATGTATAAGAACTGAATATATATGTGTAAGAACTGAATATATATGTGTAAGAACGGAATATATATGCGTAACAACGGAATATATATGCGTAAGAACTGAATATATATGTGTAAGAACTGAATATATATGTGTAAGAACTGAATATATATGTGTAAGAACGGAATATATATGCGTAAGAACGGAATATATATGTGTAAGAACTGAATATATATGCGTAAGAACTGAATATATATGTGTAAGAACTGAATATATATGTGTAAGAAAGGAATATATATATGCGTAAGAACGGTATATATATGTGTAAGAACTGAATATATATGTGTAAGAACTGAATATATATGTGTAAGAGCTGAATATATATGTGTAAGAGCTGAATATATATGCGTAAGAACTGAATATATATGTGTAAGAACGGAATATATATGTGTAAGAACTAAATATATATGCGTAAGAACGGAATATATATGTGTAAGAACTGAATATATATGTGTAAGAGCTGAATATATATGCTTAAGAAATGAATATATATGTGTAAGAACGGAATATATATGCGTAAGAACGGAATATATATGCGTAAGAACTGAATATATATGTGTAAGAACTGAATATATATGTGTAAGAACTGAATATATATGTGTAAGAACTGAATATATATGTGTAAGAACTGAGAATATATGCGTAAGAACGGAATATATATGTGTAAGAACTGAATATATATGCGTAAGAACTGAATATATATGCGTAAGAACTGAATATATATGTGTAAGAACTGAATATATATGTGTAAGAACTGACTATATATGCGTAAGAATGGAATATATATGTGTAAGAACTGAATATATATGTGTAAGAACTGAATAGATATATGTAAGAGCTGAATATATATGCGTAAGAACTGAATATATATGTGTAAGAACGGAATATATATGTGTAATAACGGAATATATATGTGTAAGAACTGAATATATATGTGTAAGAACGGAATATATATGCGTAAGAACGGAATATATATGCGTAAGAACGGAATATATGTGTAAGAACGGAATATATATGCGTAAGAACGGAATATATATGTGTAAGAACGGAATATATATGTGTAAGAACTGAATATATATGCGTAAGAACGGAATATATATGTGTAAGAACGGAATATATATGTGTAAGAACTGAATATATATGTGTAAGAACGGAATATATATGCGTAAGAATGGAATATGTATGTGTAAGAACTGCATATATATGTGTAAGAACTGAATATATATGTGTAAGAACTGAATATATATGTGTAAGAACGGAATATATATGCGTAAGAATGGAATATGTATGTGTAAGAACTGCATATATATGTGTAATAACGGAATATATGTGTAAGAACTAAATATATATGCGTAAGAACGGAATATATATGTGTAAGAACTGAATATATATGCGTAAGAACTGAATATATATGTGTAAGAACTGAATATATATGTGTACTAGCTGAATATATATGCGTAAGAACTGAATATATATGTGTAAGAACGGAATATATATGTGTAAGAACGGAATATATATGTGTAAGAACTGAATATATATGTGTAAGAACGGAATATATATGCGTAAGAACGGAATATATATGCGTAAGAACTGAATATATATGTGTAAGAACTGAATATATATGTGTAAGAACTGAATATATATGTGTAAGAACTGAATATATATGCGTAAGAACGGAATATATATGTGTAAGAACTGAATATATATGCCTAAGAACTGAATATATATGCGTAAGAACTGAATATATATGTGTAAGAACTGAATATATATGTGTAAGAACTGAATATATATGCGTAAGAATGGAATATATATGTGTAAGAACTGAATATATATGTGTAAGAACTGAATAGATATATGTAAGAGCTGAATATATATGCGTAAGAACTGAATATATATGTGTAAGAACGGAATATATGTGTAAGAACTAAATATATATGCGTAAGAACGAAATATATATGTGTAAGAACGGAATATATATGTGTTATAACGGAATATATGTTTAAGAACTAAATATATATGCGTAAGAACGGAATATATATGTGTAAGAACTGAATATATATGCGTAAGAACTGAATATATATGTGTAAGAACTGAATATATATGTGTAATAGCTGAATATATATGCGTAAGAACTGAATATATATGTGTAAGAACGGAATATATATGTGTAAGAACGGAATATATATGTGTAAGAACTGAATATATATGTGTAAGAACGGAATATATATGCGTAAGAACGGAATATATATGCGTAAGAACGGAATATATGTGTAAGAACGGAATATATATGCGTAAGAACGGAATATATATGTGTAAGAACGGAATATATATGTGTAAGAACTGAATATATATGTGTAAGAACTGAATATATATGTGCAAGAGCTGAATATATATGCGTAAGAACTGAATATATATGTGTATGAACGGAATATATATGCGTAAGAACGGAGTATATATGTGTAAGAACTGAATACATATGCGTAAGAACGGAATATATATGCAAAAGAACGTAATAAATATGCGTAAGAACGGAATATATATGTGTAAGAACGGAATATATATGTGTAAGAACTAAATATATATGTGTAAGAACGGAATATATATGCATAAGAATGGAATATGTATGTGTAAGAACTGCATATATATGTGTAAGAACTGAAAATATATGTGTAAGAACTGAATATATATGTGTAAGAACTGAATATATATGTGTAAGAACGGAATATATATGTGTAAGAACTGAATATATATGCATAAGAACGGAATATATATGCCTAAGAACTGAATATATATGCGTAAGAACGAAATATAAGTGCTAAAGAACGGCATATATATGCGTAAGAACTGAATATATATGTGTAAGAACTGAATATATATGTGTAAGAACTGAATATATATGTGTAAGAACTGAATATATATGTGTAAGAACGGAATATATATGTGCAAGAACTGAATATATTTGCATAAGAACGGAATATATATGCCTAAGAACTGAATATATATGCGTAAGAACGGAATATATATGCGTAAGAACGGAATATATATGCGTAAGAACTGAATATATATGTGTAAGAACTGAATATATATGTGTAAGAACTGAATATATATGCGTAAGAACGGAATATATATGCGTTAGAACGGAATATATATGCGTAAGAACGGAATATATATGTATAAGAACGGAATATATATGCGTAAGAACGGAATATATATGTGTAAGAACTGAATATATGTGTGTAAGAACGGAATATATATGTGTAAGAACGGAATATATATGTGTAAGAACTGAATATATGTGTGTAAGAAAGGAATATATATGCGTAATAATGGAATATGTATGTGTAAGAACTGCATATATATGAGTAAGAACTGAATATATATGTGTAAGAACTGAATATATATGTGTAAGAACTGAATGTATATGCGTAAGAACGGAATATATATGTGTAAGAACTGAATATATATGTGTAAGAACTGAATATATATGTGTAAGAACTGAATATATATGTGTAAGAGTTGAATATATATGCGTAAGAACTGAATGTATATGTGTAAGAACGGAATATATATGCGAAAGAACTGAGTATATATGTGTAAGAACTGAATATATATGCGTAAGAACTGAATATATATGTGTAAGAACTGAATATATATGCGTAAGAAATGAATATATGCGTAAGAACTGAATATATATGTGCAAGAGCTGAATATATATGCGTAAGAACTGAATATATATGTGTATGAACGGAATATATTTTGCGTAAGAACGGAGTATATATGTGTAAGAACTGAATACATATGCGTAAGAACGGAATATATATGCAAAAGAACGTAATAAATATGCGTAAGAACGGAATATATATGTGTAAGAACGGAATATATATGTGTAAGAACTAAATATATATGTGTAAGAACGGAATATATATGCATAAGAATGGAATATGTATGTGTAAGAACTGCATATATATGTGTAAGAACTGAAAATATATGTGTAAGAACTGAATATATATGTGTAAGAACTGAATATATATGTGTAAGAACGAAATATATATGTGTAAGAACTGAATATATATGCATAAGAACGGAATATATATGCCTAAGAACTGAATATATATGCGTAAGAACGGAATATAAGTGCTAAAGAACGGCATATATATGCGTAAGAACTGAATATATATGTGTAAGAACTGAATATATATGTGTAAGAACTGAATATATATGTGTAAGAACTGAATATATATGTGTAAGAACGGAATATATATGTGCAAGAACTGAATATATTTGCATAAGAACGGAATATATATGCCTAAGAACTGAATATATATGCGTAAGAACGGAATATATATGCGTAAGAACGGAATATATATGCGTAAGAACTGAATATATATGTGTAAGAACTGAATATATATGTGTAAGAACTGAATATATATGCGTAAGAACGGAATATATATGCGTTAGAACGGAATATATATGCGTAAGAACGGAATATATATGTATAAGAACGGAATATATATGCGTAAGAACGGAATATATATGTGTAAGAACTGAATATATGTGTGTAAGAACGGAATATATATGTGTAAGAACGGAATATATATGTGTAAGAACTGAATATATGTGTGTAAGAAAGGAATATATATGCGTAATAATGGAATATGTATGTGTAAGAACTGCATATATATGAGTAAGAACTGAATATATATGTGTAAGAACTGAATATATATGTGTAAGAACTGAATGTATATGCGTAAGAACGGAATATATATGTGTAAGAACTGAATATATATGTGTAAGAACTGAATATATATGTGTAAGAACTGAATATATATGTGTAAGAGTTGAATATATATGCGTAAGAACTGAATGTATATGTGTAAGAACGGAATATATATGCGTAAGAACTGAGTATATATGTGTAAGAACTGAATATATATGCGTAAGAACTGAATATATATGTGTAAGAACTGAATATATATGCGTAAGAAATGAATATATGCGTAAGAACAGAATATATATGCGTAAGATCGGAATATATATTTGTAAGAACTGAATATATATGTGTAAGAACTGAATATATATGTGTAAGAACTGAATATATATGTGTAAGAACTGAATATATATGTGTAAGAACTGAATATATATGTGTAAGAACGGAATATATATGCGTAACAACGGAATATATATGCGTAAGAACTGAATATATATGTGTAAGAACTGAATATATATGTGTAAGAACTGAATATATATGTGTAAGAACGGAATATTTATGCGTAAGAACGGAATATATATGTGTAAGAACTGAATATATATGCGTAAGAACTGAATATATATGTGTAAGAACTGAATATATATGTTTAAGAACGGAATATATATGCGTAAGAACGTTATATATATGTTTAAGAACTGAATATATATGTGTAAGAACTGAATATATATGTGTAAGAGATGAATATATATGTGTAAGAGCTGAATATATATGCGTAAGAATTGAATATATATGTGTAAGAACGGAATATATATGTGTAAGAACGAAATATATATGCGTAAGAACGGAATATATATGTGTAAGAACTGAATATATATGGGTAAGAACTGAATATATATGTGTAAGAACTGAATATATATGTGTAAGAGCTGAATATATATGTGTAAGAACGGAATATATATGCGTAAGAACGGAATATATATGCGTAAGAACGGAATATATATGTGTAAGAACGGAATATATATGCGTAAGAACGGAATATATATGTGTAAGAACGGAATATATATGTGTAAGAACTGAATATATATGTGTATGAACGGAATATATATGCGTAAGAATGGAATATGTATGTGTTAGAACTGCATATATATGTGTAAGAACTAAATATATATGTGTAAGAACGGAATATATATGCGTAAAAACGGAATATATATGTGTAAGAACGGAATATATATGCGTAAGAACGGAATATATATGTGTAAGAACGGAATATATATGTGTAAGAACTGAATATATATGTGTATGAACGGAATATATATGCGTAAGAATGGAATATGTATGTGTTAGAACTGCATATATATGTGTAAAAACTAAATATATATGTGTAAGAACTGAATATATATGTGTAAGAACTGAATATATATGTGTAAGAACGGAATATATATGTGTAAGAATTGAATATATATGCATAAGAACGGAATATATATGCCTAAGAACTGAATATATATGCGTAAGAACGGAATATATATGCGTAAGAACGGAATATATATGCGTAAGAACTGAATATATATGTGTAAGAACTGAATATATATGTGTAAGAACTGAATATATATGTGTAAGAACTGAATATATATGCCTAAGAACGGAATATATATGCGTAAGAACGGAATATATATGTGTAAGAACTGAATATATATGTGCAAGAACTGAATATATATGTGTAAGAGCTGAATATATATGCGTAAGAACTGAATGTATATGTGTAAGAACGGAATATATATGCGTAAAAACTAAGTATATATGTGTAAGAACTGAATATATATGTGTAAGAACTGAATATATGCGTAAGAACTGAATATATATGCGTAAGAACGGAATATATATGCGTCAGAACGGAATATATATGCGTAAGAACTGAATATATATGTGTAAGAACTGAATATATATGTGTAAGAACTGAATATATATGTGTAAGAACTGAATATATATGCGTAAGAACGGAATAAATGTTCGTAAGAACGGAATATATAAGTGTAAGAACTGAATATATATGTGTAAGAACTGAATATATATGTGTAAGAGCTGAATATATATGCGTAAGAACTGAATATATATGTGTAAGAACGGAATATATATGCGTAAAAACTGAGTATATATGTGTAAGAACGGAATATATATGCGTAAGAACTGAATATATATGTGTAAGAACTGAATATATGCGTAAGAACTGAATATATATGCGTAAGAACTGAATATTTATGTGTAAGAACTGAATATATATGCGTAAGAACTGAAAATAGGCGTAAGAACTGAATATATATGCGTAGGAACGGAATATATATTTGTAAGAACTGAATATATATGTGTAAGAACTGAATATATATGCGTAAGAACAGAATATATATGTGTAAGAACTGAATATATATGTGTAAGAAATGAATATATATGTGTAAGAACTGAATATATATGTGTAAGAACGGAATATATATGTGTAAGAACTGAATATATATGCATAAGAACGGAATATATAAGCCTAAGAACTGAATATATATGCGTAAGAACGGAATACATATGCGTAAGAACTGAATATATATGCGTAAGAACGGAATATATATACGTAAGAACTGAATATATATGTGTAAGAACTGAATATATATGTGTAAGAACTGAATATATATGTGAAAGAACTGAATATATATGCGTAAGAACGGAATATATATGCGTAAGAACTGAATATATATGTGTAAGAACCGAATATATATGTGTAAGAACTGAATATATATGTGTAAGAACTGAATATATATGTGTAAGAGCTGAATATATATGCGTAAGAACTGAATATATATGTGTAAGAACGGAATATATATGCTTAAGAACTGAGTAGATATGTGTAAGAACTGAATATATATGCGTAAGAACTGAATATATATGCGTAAGAACTGAATATATATGTGTAAGAACTGAATATATATGTGTAAGAAATGAATATATATGTGTAAGAACTGAATATATATGTGTAAGAACTGAATATATATGCGTAAGAACTGAATATTTATGTGTAAGAACTGAATATATATGCGTAAGAACTGAAAATAGGCGTAAGAACTGAATATATATGCTTAGGAACGGAATATATATTTGTAAGAACTGAATATATATGTGTAAGAACTGAATATATATGCGTAAGAACTGAATATATATGTGTAAGAACTGAATATATATGTGTAAGAAATGAATATATATGTGTAAGAACTGAATATATATGTGTAAGAACGGAATATATATGTGTAAGAACTGAATATATATGCATAAGAACGGAATATATATGCTTAAGAACTGAATATATATGCGTAAGAACGGAATATATATGCGTAAGAACTGAATATATATGCGTAAGAACGGAATATATATGCGTCAAAACTGAATATATATGTGTAAGAACTGAATATATATGTGTAAGAACTGAATATATATGTGTAAGAACTGAATATATATGCGTAAGAACGGAATATATATGCGTAAGAACTGAATATATATGTGTAAGAACTGAATATATATGTGTAAGAACTGAATATATATGTGTAAGAACTGAATATATATGAGTAAGAACTGAATATATATGCGTAAGAACGGAATATATATGTGTAAGAACTGAATATATATGCGTAAGAACTGAATATATATGTGTAAGAACTGAATATATATGTGTAAGAACTGAATATATATGCGTAAGAATGGAATATATATGTGTAAGAACTGAATATATATGTGTAAGAACTGAATAGATATGTGTAAGAGCTGAATATATATGCGTAAGAACTGAATATATATGTGTAAGAACGGAATATATATGTGTAAGAACGGAATATATATGCGTAAGAACTGAGTATATATGTGTAAGAACTGAATATATAAGCGTAAGAACTGAATATGTATCTGTAATAACTGAATATATATGCGTAAGAACTGAATATAGGCGTAAGAACTGAATATATATGCGTAGGAACGGAATATATATTTGTAAGTACTGAATATATATGTGTAAGAACTGAATATATATGCGTCAGAACTGAATATATATGTGTAAGAACGGAATATATATGTGTAAGAACTGAATATATATGCATAAGAACGGAATATATATGCCTAAGAACTGAATATATATGCGTAAGAACTGAATATATATGTGTATAAACGGCTTATATATGCGTAAGAACTGAGTATATATGTGTAAGAACTGAATATATATGCGTAAGAACTGAATATATATGTGTAAGAACTGAATATATATGTGTAAGAACGGAATATATATTTGTAAGAACGGAATATATATGCCTAAGAACTGAATATATATGCGTAAGAACGGAATATATATGCGTAAGAACGGAATATATATTTGTAAGAACTGAATTTATATGTGTAAGAACTGAATATATATGTGTAAGAACTGAATATATATATGTGTAAGAACTGAATATATATGCGTAAGAACGGAATATATATGCGTAAGAACAGAATATATATGCGTAAGAACGGAATATATATGAATGAGAACAGAATATATATGCGTAAGAACGGAATATATATGTGTAAGAACGGAATATATATGTGTAAGAACTGAATATATATGTGTAAGAACGGAATATATATGCGTAAGAATGGAATATGTATGTGTAAGAACTGCATATATATATGTGTAAGAACTGAATATATATGTGTAAGAACTGAATATATATGTGTAAGTACTGAATATATATGCGTAAGAACTGAATATATATGTGTAAGAACTGAATATATTTGTATAAGAACTGAATATATATGTGTAAGAACTGAATATATATGTGTAAGAGCTGAATATATATGCGTAAGAACTGAATATATATGTGTAAGAACGGAATATATATGCGTAAGAACTGAGTATATATGTGTAAGAACTGAATATATATGCGTAAGAACTAATTATATATGTGTAAGAACTGAATATATATGTGTAAGAACTGAATATATATGTTTAAGAACTGAATATATATGTGTAAGAACGGAATATATATGCGTAAGAACGGAATATATATGCGTAAGAACTGAATATATATGTGTAAGAACTGAATATATATGTGTAATAACTTAATATATATGTGTAAGAACTGAATATATATGTGTAAGAACTGAATATATTTGCGTAAGAACGGAATATATATGTGTAAGAACTGAATATATATGCAAGAACTGAATATATATGCGTAAGAACGGAATATATATGTGTAAGAACTGAATATATATGTGTAAGAACTGAATATATTTGTAAGAACTGAATATATATGTGTAAGAGCTGAATAAATATGCGTAAGAACTGAATATATATGTGTATAAACTGAATATATTTGCGTAAGAACTGAGTATATATGTGTAAGAACTGAATATATATGCGTAAGAACTGAATATATATGTGTAAGAACTGAATATGTATGTGTAAGAACTGAATATATATGTGTAAGAACTGAATATATATGTGTAAGAACTGAATATATATGTGTAAGAACGGAATATATATGTGTAAGAACTGAATATATATGTTTAAGAACTGAATATATATGCGTAAGAACTGAATGTATATGTGTAAGAACGGAATATATATGCGTAAAAACTGAGTATATATGTGTAAGAACTGAATATATATACGTAAGAACTGAATATATATGTGTAAGAACTGAATATATGCGTAAGAACTGAATATATATGCGTAAGAACGGAATATATATTTGTAAGAACTGAATATATATGTGTAAGAACTGAATATATATGTTTAAGAACTGAATATATATGTGTAAGAACGGAATATATATGCGTAAGAACGGAATATATATGCGTAAGAACTGAGTATATATGTGTAAGAACTGAATATATATGTGTAAGAACTGAATATATATGTGTAAGAACTGAATATATATGTTTAAGAACTGAATATATATGTGTAAGAACGGAATATATATGCGTAAGAACGGAATATATATGAGTAAGAACTGAATATATATGTGTAAGAACTGAATATATATGTGTAATAACTGAATATGTATGTGTAAGAACTGAATATATATGTGTAAGAACTGAATATATTTGCGTAAGAACGGAATATATATGCGTAAGAACGGAATATAGATGCGTAAGAACGGAATATATATGCATAAGAACGGAATATATATGCGTAAGAAAGGAATATGTATGTGTAAGAACGGAATATATATGTGTAAGAACGGAATATATATGTGTAAGAACGGAATATATATGCGTAAGAATGGAATATGTATGTGTAAGAACTGCATATATATGTGTAAGAACTGAATATATATGTGTAAGAACTGAATATATATGTGTAAGAACTGAATATATATGCGTAAGAACTGAATATATATATGTAAGAACTGAATATATTTGTATAAGAACTGAATATATATGTGTAAGAACTGAATATATATGTGTAAGAGCTGAATATATATGCGTAAGAACTGAATATATATGTGTAAGAACGGAATATATATGCGTAAGAACTGAGTATATATGTGTAAGAACTGAATATATATGCGTAAGAACAGAATATATATGTGTAAGAACTGAATATATATGTGTAAAAACTGAATATATATGTTTAAGAACTGAATATATATGTGTAAGAACGGAATATATATGCGTAAGAACGGAATATATATGAGTAAGAACTGAATATATATGTGTAAGAACTGAATATATATTTGTAATAACTGAATATGTATGTGTAAGAACTGAATATATATGTGTAAGAACTGAATATATTTGCGTAAGAACGGAATATATATGTGTAACAACTGAATATATATGCAAGAACTGAATATATATGCGTAAGAACGGAATATATATGTGTAAGAACTGAATATATATGTGTAAGAACTGAATATATATGTGTAAGAACTGAATATATATGTGTAAGAGCTGAATAAATATGCGTAAGAACTGAATATATATGTGTATAAACTGAATATATTTGCGTAAGAACTGAGTATATATGTGTAAGAACTGAATATATATGCGTAAGAACTGAATATATATGTGTAAGAACTGAATATGTATGTGTAAGAACTGAATATATATGTGTAAGAACTGAATATATATGTGTAAGAACTGAATATATATGTGTAAGAACGGAATATATATGTGTAAGAACTGAATATATATGTTTAAGAACTGAATATATATGCGTAAGAACTGAATGTATATGTGTAAGAACGGAATATATATGCGTAAAAACTGAGTATATATGTGTAAGAACTGAATATATATACGTAAGAACTGAATATATATGTGTAAGAACTGAATATATGCGTAAGAACTGAATATATATGCGTAAGAACGGAATATATATTTGTAAGAACTGAATATATATGTGTAAGAACTGAATATATATGTTTAAGAACTGAATATATATGTGTAAGAACGGAATATATATGCGTAAGAACGGAATGTATATGCGTAAGAACTGAGTATATATGTGTAAGAACTGAATATATATGTGTAAGAACTGAATATATATGTGTAAGAACTGAATATATATGTTTAAGAACTGAATATATATGTGTAAGAACGGAATATATATGCGTAAGAACGGAATATATATGAGTAAGAACTGAATATATATGTGTAAGAACTGAATATATATGTGTAATAACTGAATATGTATGTGTAAGAACTGAATATATATGTGTAAGAACTGAATATATTTGCGTAAGAACGGAATATATATGTGTAAGAACTGAATATATATGCAAGAACTGAATATATATGCGTAAGAACGGAATATATATGTGTAAGAACTGAATATATATGTGTAAGAACTGAATATATATGTGTAAGAACTGAATATATATGTGTAAGAGCTGAATAAATATGCGTAAGAACTGAATATATATGTGTATAAACTGAATATATTTGCGTAAGAACTGAGTATATATGTGTAAGAACTGAATATATATGCGTAAGAACTGAATATATATGTGTAAGAACTGAATATGTATGTGTAAGAACTGAATATATATGTGTAAGAACGGAATATATATGTGTAAGAACTGTATATATATGCATAAGAACGGAATATATATGCCTAAGAACTGAATATATATGCGTAAGAACGGAATATATATGCCTAAGAACTGAATATAATAATATATGCGTAAGAACGGAAAAATATGCGTAAGAACGGAATATATCTGCGTAAGAACTGAATATATATGTGTAAGAACTGAATATATATGTGTAAGAACGAAATATATATGTGTAAGAACTGAATATATATGCAAGAACTGAATATATATGCATAAGATCTGAATATATATGTGTAAGAACTGAATATATATGTGTAAGAACTGAATATATATGTGTAAGAACTGAATATATATGTGTAAGAACGGAATATATATGTGTAAGAACTGAATATCTATGCATAAGAACGGAATATATATGCGTAAGAACTGAACATATATGCGTAAGAACGGAATATATATGCGTAAGAACCGAATATATATGCGTAAGAACTGAATATATATGTGTAAGAACTGAATATATATGTGTAAGAACTGAATATATATATGTGTAAGAACTGAATATATATGCGTAAGAACGGAATATATATGCGTAAGAACGGAATATATATGCGTAAGAACTGAATATATATGAATAAGAACGGAATATATATGCGTAAGAACGGAATATATATGTGTAAGAACGGAATATATATGTGTAAGAACTGAATATATATGTGTAAGAACGGAATATATATGCGTAAGAATGGAATATGTATGTGTAAGAACTGCATATATATGTGTAAGAACTGAATATATTTGTGTAAGAACTGAATATATATGTGTAAGAACTGAATATATATGTGTAAGAACGGAATATATATGTGTAAGAACTGAATATATATGCATAAGAACGGAATATATATGCCTAAGAACTGAATATATATGCGTAAGAACGGAATATAACTGCTTAAGAACGGAATATATATGCGTAAGAACTGAATATATATGTGTAAGAACTGAATATATATGCGTAAGAACTGAATATATATGTGTAAGAACGGAATATATATGCGTAAGAACTGAGTATATATGTGTAAGAACTGAATATATATGCGTAAGAACTGAATATTTATGTGTAAGAACTGAATATATATGCGTAGGAACGGAATATATATTTGTAAGAACTGAATATATATGTGTAAGAACTGAATATATATGTGTAAGGACTGAATATATATGTGTAAGAAATGAATATATATGTGAAAGAACTGAATATATATGTGTAAGAACGGAATATATATGTGTAAGAACTGAATATATATGCATAAGAACGGAATATATATGCGTAAGAACTGAATATATATGCGTAAGAACGGAATATATATGCGTAAGAACTGAATATATATGCGTAAGAACGGAATATATATGCGTAAGAACTGAATATATATGCGTAAGAACGGAATATATATGCGTAAGAACTGAATATATATGTGTAAGAACTGAATATATATGTGAAAGAACTGAATGTATTTGCGTAAGAACGGAATATATATGCGTAAGAACTGAATATATATGTGTAAGAACTGAATATATATGTGTAAGAACTGAATATATATGCGTAAGAACTGAATATTTATGTGTAAGAACTGAATATATATGCGTAAGAACTGAAAATAGGGGTAAGAACTGAATATATATGCGTAGGAACGGAATATATATGTGTAAGAACTGAATATATATGTGTAAGAAATGAATATATATGTGTAAGAACTGAATATATATGCGTAAGAACTGAATATTTATGTGTAAGAACTGAATATATATGCGTAAGAACTGAAAATAGGTGTAAGAACTGAATATATATGCTTACGAGCGGAATATATATTTGTAAGAACTGAATATATATGTGTAAGAACTGAATATATATGCGTAAGAACTGAATATTTATGTGTAAGAACTGAATATATATGCGTAAGAACTGAAAATAGGCGTAAGAACTGAATATATATGCTTACGAACGGAATATATATTTGTAAGAACTGAATATATATGTGTAAGAACTGAATATATATGCGTAAGAACTGAATATATATGTGTAAGAATTGAATATATATGTGTAAGAAATGAATATATATGTGTAAGAACTGAATATATATGTGTAAGAACGGAATATATATGTGTAAGAACTGAATATATATGCATAAGAACGGAATATATATGCCTAAGAACTGAATATATATGCGTAAGAACGGAATATATATGTGTAAGAACTGAATATATATGCGTAAGAACGGAATATATATGCGTAAGAACTGAATATATATGTGTAAGAACTGAATATATATGTGTAAGAACTGAATATATATGCGTAAGAACTGAATATATATGCGTAAGAACGGAATATATATGCGTAAGAACTGAATATATATGTGTAAGAACTGAATATATACGTGTAAGAACTGAATATATATGAGTAAGAACTGGATATATATGCGTAAGAACGGAATATATATGTGTAAGAACTGAATATATATGCGTAAGAACTGAATATTTATGTGTAAGAACTGAATATATATGCGTAAGAACTGAAAATAGGTGTAAGAACTGAATATATATGCTTACGAGCGGAATATATATTTGTAAGAACTGAATATATATGTGTAAGAACTGAATATATATGCGTAAGAACTGAATATTTATGTGTAAGAACTGAATATATATGCGTAAGAACTGAAAATAGGCGTAAGAACTGAATATATATGCTTACGAACGGAATATATATTTGTAAGAACTGAATATATATGTGTAAGAACTGAATATATATGCGTAAGAACTGAATATATATGTGTAAGAATTGAATATATATGTGTAAGAAATGAATATATATGTGTAAGAACTGAATATATATGTGTAAGAACGGAATATATATGTGTA
>JAWPHD010022509.1:0-24887 GCA_037043455.1 Cyrtodaria siliqua | reverse complement strand
ATTCTTCGTTTTCGTGCCGAGCCTAATAAACTGGCTAGTAAAAGGCACTGACATAATATTCTATTTATCATGTAGATTATCCACATTTTCTGTATAAATTACTATTATTACCTATTTCTCAGAGTGTTACGCTTATCGAGGATGCCGCCATGTTGTTGATTTTTGTTTGTTTTATGACGTCAGGCACCGTTACGTGCATGACGTCAGATAACGTTACGTACAAATAACGCCGAGGAATTCCGCATTGATTTGCTTTATTGGTCAGTGCCTAATTAGAAAAAAATATTAGGTCACCCCTTTATTAGGCAGGAAAGTGCATATCTGCATGATAAATAACTATCTCTGTCACATGCAAACCATAAATCATGTTAATCAAGGCTCTTAAATACCATGGGCCAGCTAATATTGACGTGTCAATTAGAGGGTTATGCGTTTTTCTTCTTTTTCTCATTCTGCATGATGCAGGACGTTTTTGTTCATTTAAAAGCGTCCAACATGTTAAGCATTTCCAAAGAAAAATATAAACAAAACGCAGATTGCTATTCTACTTTTAAAACAATAGAATAATAGAAATGCTGCAATCAATATCCAAACCAACCTCAAAATACATATTTTATGTTTGTATTATAATTGTGCTTAAGTGAAATCTTAATTATTTCAGGCGTATTATACTTCGTATTATATTCTGGACCAAACACTTAAGTACTTCTGCAATGGTACATATTATTCTCATGAGTACCGTGACTACGATCATTTACACATATTTACGGGGTAAGTTCATCAAGCAGTAAGTTACTCACGGTCAAGGAAAACACACCACAAAACAAGTCCTTTTAAAAGTTAGAATTTGAGGCATTTTGGACAAAATATGAAATAATTCATATATTAAACGAGTAGATATTTAACATTTTTTGCCTGCATATCTGGATTTAGTGTATTCCACATTGGTGTTTTGAAATGCACGTGCATTTCCTGTTTTCTTTTTCATTGCATAATACCGTCAGAAGTCAACAATAGAAAGGTCAGTAAACCCAATTGGAATTTATTCCTGGACAGGTTAATGCAGCTTGACATTTAGTGGAACAGTTTTCAATGTTAAATGACAAGGTAAATAACTGCGTAACTGCTTGTCATAAAAGTTTCCAATAAACATGTAAGAAAAGTTATGTATCAAGATTGAATTCTTAAAAAATAGAAAATATTGGTTCAGCAGTTTTATTCCAAGTGGTTTACGTTTTGTGGTTTGTGTTAATGCAACAACATAAACATAAGGAGTTAATGGTGCGTTTTCATTGACCAGTATATATACACCAGGCAAAAAAAGGAGTTGATAATTGATGTTAAACAGTGAAATAAGTGCTATAATGTAATGTGTATGCCATTGAAAAGATACATTTATGTTACTTTAAAAAACGAAAACGTTATTAAACTAGAGAATAAATTAACAGAGAAATGATATTGTAAATAAGAAAGGGTCGGTGTTAAAATTTTGCAAAAGTTTTAATGATAAATGAGACACTATGCATATTGTAATTTTGAAATGCGACTAAAATTGGATAAAGACACTTGTAAACAATTTAACCCCGAAAACCGTTTTTAATTTGAAAGAAACATTATAGAGAAAGAATAGCGCAAAATATCGTAAGGTCAGTGTAAATCATATATATAACAGCCGACCCTGGGTATATCCGCCGCTATTATATAGTAAATCATATATATAACAGCCGACCCTGGGTATATCCGCCGCTATCATATAGTAAATCATATATATAACAGCCGACCCTGGGTATATCCGCCACTATTATATAGTAAATCATATATATAACAGCCGACCCTGGGTATATCCGCCGCTATTATATAGTAAATCATATATATAACAGCCGACCCTGGGTATATCCGCCACTATTATATAGTAAATCATATATATAACAGCCGACCCTGGGTATATCCGCCACTATTATATAGTAAATCATATATATAACAGCCGACCCTGGGTATATCCGCCACTATTATATAGTAAATCATATATATAACAGCCGACCCTGGGTATATCCGCCACTATTATATAGTAAATCATATATATAACAGCCGACCCTGGGTATATCCGCCACTATTATATAGTAAATCATATATATAACAGCCGACCCTGGGTATATCCGCCACTATTATATAGTAAATCATATATATAACAGCCGACCCTGGGTATATCCGCCGCTATCATATAGTAAATCATATATATAACAGCCGACCCTGGGTATATCCGCCACTATTATATAGTTTCGCACCTTTTCAGTAATAACACCTACGAGATATGTTATATCATTTCTCTCATTTTTGGCTCTAATTTTAAAACGTTTTTGGATTTTGATGCATAAAAGGTGTATCAATTCAGTGATGTGTGCTTTTTAATGGTCATAAGCATATTCCAGTTTACACATTCAAGGTTAACTTCTGGTCCGCCAGTGGAGTGCGTGGTCCAGTGGTAGAGCGTCGAACTCCAGATCGAGAGGTCGTGGGTTCGATCCTCGCCGCGGCCACGTTATTTATCCCTGAGCAAGATTGCTCAATCCACATTGCTTAGTACTGGTTCTACCCAGAAAGCCATCGAGAGTGATTAAAGTAAGTTACAAAAACTTGTTTCACAGTCGATGTAAAATAAATATGTTTAAGCTAAACATTGGTCCATTTTAATTTTACTGACTATACTTTAACTTGATCACAATAATCACTCTCATGATCCGGGTAGTTTTACGACATAGTGGCAAAACCAGGGGACCGAGTACACATCCTCACCGGTAAGTTCATATAAAGATGAATAAAAAGCTAGACAAGACATCACCAACACAAAAGGGTTGACAATAGGGCTACTGCCTTGGAACGGTCAATGGCAAAAAAGCCTGCTGGGGGTTTAAACCAGGATCTAGGGAGCACCAAACCTCACTCTTACCCTATTGCCATCATAATAAACGGGACAGTACAAATAAAGATATCCCCACCAGGTTATACTCTAAAAAACAAGGCAGCAATATAAGTATAACGCATATGTATATATAATATAAAAACAAAAGCCTAGAAAGCCACAAAGTAAGTACTCAATAACTTGGAAGAAGCCAGAGCAACAAGAGAACACACCGTTAAGGGTACGACAAGACAAGATCAAACATCAAACGCTACGGTCCTATTTAGGTAGACTTCGTCATAGGGTCCACAATCTGTCCGTTCATCGCACAATCCGAAGAGAAAAGGCATAGTGGCGAACTGTAAATAGGTCAACCATTACACTTGCAGTACTTTGCAAAATTATAGAGTTATAACCTCTTTTGATAAACTTTTTAACAAGTTTAACAATAACGATTCTATGAAAGTGATTATGACCAAGGATCTAACGAAGTTTGTAAATCACATCACCATAGAAGTCGGGTTGTGATAGTCCTTATCGCAGAAGAGTTCTTAAATTACTTTCATATTTTAAAAGTACTTTATTTCTTACCATGTTACAAGTAAAATGTTACAAGAAAGGAACTGCGAAACCAGCAACAACACATTTTAAAATATAATCAACAAATGTATTCAAATACTACAATTACAAATGTTCACTTACAGAATAAATAAATTAGATTCAGTATTTCTTTAAAATCCGACTTAAGAATAAAGTTCAAATACTTTTGGTAAGTGTCCTTTTTATCTAAATTTTCAAGTGTCCCTTTTAGTAAATTTTAATTTGAGTATTTTTTTATTTAATTGTTTACAAAAGTCCAGATAATCCAATGTCAGTGTAAATGAGCGCAATACTTTATCCTGTTACACTATTTTTTTTAATAAAAACCATCCGATATCTTTAAACTTTATACTAGACGCTGGAGTAAATACTGAACCAAATACTGAACTGAACTCCTCTCAATGTCGCAAGGCCCTATTTATACGGTCATAGAACGTCATAGAACTGTATAGAAACTTCTTTTAAAGATAAACATGTTAACCCAGCGGCATTTTTCTTCCAATGACCGTTCCAAGGCGGTAGCCCTATTGTCAACACATCTTGTGTTTGTGACGTCATTTGCCTTTATTCTTTATTAACATTGCTATTCATGTTTGCGTGTTTTTGGGTTAACTGTGTTCTGTGAAAGCTGCATTTCCTGTTCGACTTTTATACTTATTTTTATTTACATAACCTTGAATGACAAAAGCACAATAAACATCATGTGATGTAAACTTTTCATTTACTCATCCAGAAATTTTTATATGTTACTAATATATATGAATGGCCTTGGATAACACAATAACATGTCAACATCATTATAATTTATAAACACTCAGGTAACAACCAAAAGCATCATTTAAGAAATATAAGGAGTGTTATTAAATCACTATGCTACATGATACATTGAATTTTCAGGCGACAAGACACAGACGTTTTAGGTAAAGCCTATACAGGTCATATATGCGACAATTTTCAGAAGTGTGCGGTGTCAGCTGATAGAAGTCTCACCAATTTTGTCAATCCAACGCATGAGTTAGGGCACCTGTAAGTATCATACTGATAGATAACATAAATAACACAATATTTAGGTACTGCTGTACTTTCCCTACTTTTTAAACAATGGTTGTTTCAGATGTATTATTTGTACCGCGGCGTGGCTTAGTGGTAGAGCGCCGACCACCCCAACCCCAACCCTGCGCATGCGTACGGAAGGTCGTAGGTTTAATCCCCGGTCAGATCATACCAAAGGCTTCATAAGGTACCATTAGCTCCCTTGCTTGACGTTTAGCATATAAAGGGTAGTTTTAGGACTGGTTGGCCTTATGTAAGTATAATGCGACTGGATGTGGTGTGATGGCATGTGAGGTGTCTCCGGCGTGGCATCACAGTGAGTCAGCGCTATCAGCTCACTGTTACAAGTAGACACCGTCTTGATATGATTGACTGTTGAAAGCGATGTTAAAATCAATCCATCCATCCATCCATTCATCCACCCACCATCCATGCACGCACGTACGCACGAACGCACGCACAGACAGGCTGTACATACAGTGCGACCCCTGTTTGAGTTTGTAGACATCAACACGCTAGTTTTTACACAGACATTTGATGGTTTGTAAATGTGGAAACCCATATTTGGCCAATAATCTTGATTTTACAAACTTATACTTTTGTACTCAACATGTCTGTGTTTTACAGAAGACTTTCAAGTGACCACATCGAGTTTATGACGTGGACATCTGTTATTGATGTTAGCAGGCGGTTTATACGGCAATAACTTGCATATAAGAACTTTACTGTCAAATATTTGACTAAATACATTTGATGGATCAGTTCAATTGTATTTAAATGTGTTTGTTTTAGATTTTAAGCTCAAAACTAAAAAGCAGTTGTCTAGACTTAAACAACTTGGCCTTATTCGCTATTTTCATTTAATAACTGCAATATTTCATTTGTTATAGGCTGGGACTGTATTCTCCTTGAGTTATGATTTCAGTGATTTTATTTGTCAAACCTGACATAAACCGTAATAATTTACCTTTAAACAACTGTTTCCCGGTCCTCCAAAATCCCTTCACAGTGTCACCATTCCTCATTGCACAATAATTGACTCAACAAAACAAGGTAACAACGTTCATAAACAATCTCAAGGCTATGTTTTTTCCTGAAAACGATTACCGAAAATATAAAATATCTATCATTCTGACAATAAAGAAAGATAAAATTATCGGACAGGGAAAACAGCATTCAAGGACGACAGTCAACACAAAGCATAAAAACAAATACGCAAACAGACGAACGCGTAGGCAAAAGTAATAAAAAATGCAAACGACATCACAAACACAAAAGGGTTGACAATAGGGCTACCGCCTCGGAACGGTCAGTGGCAACAAAGGCCACTGGGGGTTTAAATCGGTTCTAGGGTGCACCAAACCTCACACTTACCCTACTGTCATCCCATTAAAACAGGACAGTGTAAATATAGAAATCCCCGCCATGATCTAATCTCTAACCAACAAGGCAGCACCAATAGACAATATAAGTAAAACACAAATAAGCTCGTGTAAATATAATACAAAAAAACAATAGCCTAGAAAGCCACAATGAAGGTAATCAATGACTTGGCAGAAGCCAGAACAACAAGAGAATAAACCATTAAGGGCACGACAAGAAAGTTCATAGACAAACATCAAACGCCACCGTCCCATGGGCTTTAGGTAGGCGTCATCATAGGGTCCACAGCCTGTCCGGTCATTGTACAATTAAAGAAGCATAGTGGCAAACTGTAAAAGAGTCCACCACCAAGCATGCAGTACGTTGCAAAATGATAGGGTCATAACCTCTTTCGATAAACTTTTTAACAAGTTTAACATAGTATGAAAGTGATCACGACCAAGAATCTTACGAAGTTTATAAATCACATCACCATAGAAGTCAGGTTGTGATAGTCCTTGTCGCAGAAGAGTCCTTAAATTACTTTTATATTTGGAAAGAAGATCAGGGTTACGATAATACAATTTTGCAAAGGTTTTACGAAGTTTATGGTAACGATAACCCTGATTGAGTAGCTTTTTCATAGACCGTTTCCGTTGCAGAGGTTAACATGTCAGCCAAACCTTGAATAATAATATCATTTGTTTTGTCACTAATGTATGCAATAAATATGCCATCGTATTTATAAAATGCTTAAATCTTGGGTTTCTTTTGTATTTTAAAATATACTTTCCTCTGTTGTATTTGCAAGGCCAATGACATGTTTTAATGGACACTCATTTCAGCAACATCTAGTTTCGCCTTTTTCGTCGGAGAAACACATATGCCCTGCTCAAAATCAATTACCTTTATGCATTCAGTATGCGATAATGGAACAATAGATCCTGTATTTGCGAATAATCCAACAGCATATACATATGGAGTTAATAGTGCGTTTTCATTGACCGTCAGTATATTTTATTTGCTAGAATGAACATGCTTCATGATGCAGAGGATGGTTGTGCTTCTCCAAATGATGGATTAATGGGTTCAAGGAAATTCAGATGGAGTAGTTGTAGCGCTGCAGCGCTTGATCAGTTGTTTGCAAGGTATGTAGATCAAAGAAACACGTTAACGATACCACAGCACTATAAACGCCTTTCAGGTTTTAGAGCTAATACCTGGCCGTATCTATTGAAGGAAAGTGCAAAACGTGGCATTACACGAAACGCTTTCTAGAATATAGCATTTGTTAGTCAAACGCGGGTAATAATACATTCACAGTTATGTCATGCACTTGTTTGGTTATTCAATATTGTGAATATCTTGTATATATATATATCTGACAGCATGTTAACTGAAGATTCGTATTTTACTGTTTGTTTTGTTCCCCCATGTTTTCGTTCTCCCTTGAACTGTATGGGGTAGGGGCGGAGGGGGAGAGAAGGGTGGGTGGGTTGGGTTGGCGGAGGGGGAGAGAAGGGTGGGTGGGGGTGGAGTTGCAAACCGGGCCGTTTGTGGTCCGGAGTATATATTGTTGTGTCTAAACATGTAATGGTCTTGACTTGCATCTATGTGTTCTAGTTCGTTTTGAAGTAACATGTCTGTTATTGACAATAAATCTGTAATTGGTTTAAATGGAATTTATACATTTCGTATAGATTTGTGATTTTTAAGTGTAATAGTCTGGTATTCGTTTGTGGGTACAACGATGTATTAATATTTTAAAGAGATATCGCTTATATGTGGGAACGTTGGTAGTGTAACGATTATATCATAAGCAAACTGAGTAAAAAATGCACATTTATCATGAGTTTTGTGTTAAACAATTTCGAAAAAAACACTTCTGATTATCCTCTTGTATTCAGTGTGTTCAGACTTTCAAATTGATACATGTATTTACTATGTGTTTGTCTGAAAGTCCATTCGCAGATAATAGCCTTCGCATTCTTTTCCTTTGTCTAGCACTTATTTTGTTTTGCGTTTGCATTCAGTTCATTGTTTCTAAAATTTATTGGTTTACTATGGGGATCTACATGGTTCCGGGTGGTGTTGTATTGTTTTGTAGAGCATGGTTTTCTACTGTTTTGTCTTGTTTATTATTGGTATTGGTTTATTATAAATTAAAGGAGACATTTTAAACACTATATTTTCTAAAAAAGTAAAAGTAGATATAAAAGTAGAACAGGAAATTTAGCATTCAAGGATCACAGTCAACCAAAAGCACGCATAGAAACAAACAGTTATTACAAAGAAGAAATAAAAGACAAGATATGACACCACAAATATAAAAAAGATTGACGTTAGGACTACCGCCTTGGAACGATGGAGTTTAAACCAGGTTCTAGGTTGCACCATAACTCACTATTCCTCTATTGTCATCCCAATAAAACCGGACAGTGTAAATGAAGATCGCAAGGTTATATTATCTAACAAACAAAGCAGCAAGTTGTAATTGTTATTTTTGATAATTATTGAATGCATAATTATATATCTATTGACTTATACGACATTTACATAATTGTTAAACATCGGAAGGTTAATACCCGTTGCACTTGTCGAGGATTCTATCACACCGGCATGTACAAAGACCAAGACCGAGTAATGATTTAGATCATAACATACTTTGTTACTCAGTCTTGTTCTTTGTATGATCCTGGATTTCTCTGTATATTTTACAAGAATAACGAGGTACCGTGAAACAAAACTAAACCAGATCAGTAGTGTTATTACTTACTGATCCATTGAGATCATCCAGCCCAATCTTGGTGGCTTTAAAGTAGAATATCGCTTAAGCCGGTCTAGGAGGCGTGATAGGTATTGCACTTTACAATATCTCTCATGAACAGACTCAATAAAACCTAATCAGCTACTTTTATCTCTTGCTTCTGTGTTTTGCATCCAAGGGATCCCCTTTTCAGTATTTAATAGTCGATATTATTGTTTTTATTGAAGATATCCCAATTGTTCGCTGTGTTTGTGTGAAGAAAATGTAGCGACAGACGATTTTCCTGCTTTAATACCACAATGGCAAGGTGATAGTACATTTATTATATTAAGAAATATTATGGTTATATACAAACGTTGAACTGGGACATTCATATGCAAATTACTAAACAAATATACTCTGGTCATGTTGAAATTGCAACTTTGCACTGACCAATACATGGACGGGTTGGCACAGTTAAATAGTAACACACGTTGTTTTTTTAATATCTTTTTTAACACCAAATAGTCGTATAGAGACACACTAATGTTAATCAAAATGAGTTAAATATGTATATAAAATAAATTATATACTCGTAAATAAATGAAATTATTGACAGTAACAAAATGGCCATTTCGAAATAAGGCTGAATGTTTCGGCATACATATCTTGAATGTTCCAGTTCAGAATTTGATAAGTTTTGTGTTAAATAATTCGAGGTTTCGTGATTCACCTGCATCAAAGACAGGCAAATAATTATTGTAAAATACCAAACTACCACATTTTGAAACAAAACAGTTATTCTAGACTTATTCTAGGCTTGTATTTATTCCTTAATGAAAATGTACACTAACCAATTAAATTAATCCTTGTCAAGACATTCGAACATAAGAGAAATACTCCTTCTGAAACCACAGAACCCAAGCGCAATGGTGCTGTTCCACAAACCAAATCAAATAAACAAATTAAGTATTCAATGAACAAGATAATACATAGCACAAAGAGTGATGTGGTGAGAGCAGGGATACCTACTTGGAACTGTCATTCAGCAATACGGCCTACTAGTTAGCTTAAATAGACGGTATATGTACACACAAATACAGGTATAAACGTCTAACAGGAAATAGACGGTATATGTACACACAAATACAGGTATAAACGTCTAACAGGAAATAGACGGTATATGTACACACAAATACAGGTATAAACGTCTAAAAGGAAATAGACGGTATATGTACACACAAATACAGGTATAAACTTCTAACAGGAAATAGACGGTATATGTACACACAAATACAAGTATAAACGTCTAACAGGAAATAGACGGTATATGTACACACAAATACAGGTATAAACGTCTTACAGGAAATAGACGGTATATGTACACACAAATACAGGTATAAACTTCTAACAGGAAATAGACGGTATATGTACACACAAATACAGGTATTTACGTCTAACAGGAAATAGACGGTATATGTACACACAAATACAGGTATAAACGTCTAACAGGAAATAGACGGTATATGTACACACAAATACAGGTATAAACGTCTAACAGGAAATAGACGGTATATGTACACACAAATACAGGTATAAACGTCTAACAGGAAATGTAGCTTTCACGAAACACACTCAACACAAACACGCATTAAAACAAGCAACACTTGCAGCGTTAATATGAAGCAAGGCAAGTGGCACCACAAACACAAACGGGTTGCCACGTGCTATTATCCTGCTATTATCCTGCTTTCAGTGCACAATACAGATGCCTAGTTTATTTTGACTTGACATTTGTCAAATGGCATTTACATAAAATATATTCCTGATAGTTAGTTGACTATTAACCGGTATAAAGCGTAAAACGTGCATTGCTGTGATGTTTAAGACGATCAAGCTTATTTTCCTGTAACTATAGGTATGGCGTACACAGCTGACGAACTGTGCGAGTTTCGCTACGGTTCTGGCTTTCGATACAGACCATTGTCGAATTCGGTGAGTTATAATCTGACACCTCTTTTATAGTACAAACAGGACCAATGTATAGCCTCTATTATGTTATTATGAGGGTACCGACCCCCTTTTCGTACGCCGGATTCCGACCCATATTAGCCAGTATTCCGTACGCCGGGTTGTGGTACGCCGTATGCCGACATCGCAGTTTTTCATACGCGTACGCCGTATTTTTCTCAAAAAATATTTTTTTCCATCCAAAAAATTAAAAAAATGCTAATTTATGTCTCAGATTGCTGGAAATGCCATTTCAGAGCACATAGGTTTCAAAATTTTCCGGGGGGTGGGTGGGGGGGGGGGGGGGGGGGGGGGGGGGGCAGGCCCCCTTGGGCTCGGCCGCTGCGCGGCCTCGCATGGTTCAAATAGTATTCCAGATGCCAACCCTCTGTTAGGGAGTATTCCAGATGCCATGCCCAAAAAAAGCCAGTACTCCAGATGCCGGGGGGTGGGGGTTGGTACCCTCTATTATACTACATGCATTAAGAAACCATCGAGTCAGTTCCCGATTGTATTGTTTGCAATAATGAAACATGCTGTTGTACGAAAAGACCATCTGTACTCTTTAGTGGTCTCTCAATGCAAACTTGGCTATATTGGTAATGCATAGCAGTATATGTATATTCGAAAAGAACCAACCCGTATATAGGAAACTAGAAGTTATGTTATGCCAGTTGACGTCATTACTATAGAAAGCATTACACAATACTAGAGAACACGTGTGTTACATAGCATATGGGCATAGGCGTAGGTATACATTTTTATCACTAATAATTTATAATATATATCTCTGAGATGGCAGCGAAAGTTTGGTGTTTTATTGTATGTTATAGATAAACGATATGCTTTACTTATTTAACATTGATAGAACCGTATACAAAAAATAACAATTTATTGCAAATCGTTAAGCGTAGTTGGAGACACGTCTACCACCACTTGTACTGTTTCCTTATAAGCGAACTCAGAAGTTATATAACCTCAATATATGTTTTGTGGTTTATTTTTAATGTAATATAGACATTGATGGAGATAGCTGAACCCGATATTTATATACAGATAACGGTGGTACATTCTCAAACATGCTCTCTTACTTCAGATTCGAATAGGTGGTTACATTACTCCAGCCTTTAAAAAGCTCTGAGTATTGTTTAATCACCCTTAGGATATGTTGTCTGTTTTAGCTCGACTATTTGAGAATAAGAGAGCTTATGTAATCACCCCGGGGTCGGCGTCGGCGTCGGCGTCCCACATCAAGGTTTGCGTGTAAGCTGTGTTTACAAGTCTACATCTCTTACATTTCTTATCCTAGCACAACCAAATTTGGCCATGGGCTTCCTTATATATTAAGGGCTGCATAAGCAATTTTGGTTCCTGTAACCCATGGGCTCCCATGGAACCCATAAAATGTGTCCTATTTCACATCAAATTTTGCGTGTAAGCTGTGTTTACAAGTCTATATCTCTTACAATTCTTACCCTAGCACAATCATATTTGGCCATTAGCTTCCTTATAGCATTATCTTAAGGCTGCTTAAGTAATTTTGGTTCCTGTAACCCCTGGGCTCCAATGGAACCCAAATTCTGAGTCCTTAAAATGTGTCTGTTTCACATCAAATTTTGCGTGTAAGCTGTGTTTACAGGTTTATATCTCTTGCATTTCTTGTCCTAGCTGAACTAAATTTTGGAATTGGTTTCCTTCTATACTTAACAAAAAAAGAAACTTTACATACTTTAGGACCTGTTTTAGAGGGTTAACGGTGACTTTATGTGAACGTTATCGATATTTACTGTTTGGCCTGAGTATAGAGAGTACACCGACACAAGATTGTGTGCAATTGTACCGTGCACGGGCTAGCACGCTTTCCACTTCCGCTTTTGACCACTTACCTCGTGTTGACCTATCCCGGGTTCATTTCAATTGCTTTTTCTTACACAGTCACACGTACTCTTTATCACTGACACGAAAACACAATTTTTTTTACAATTTTGACTGAAAACGGGAATGCCACGGCTATCTGAAAATGACAGAAATCAGGCTGTCGGTATGCTTAGAGCCAGCACGTCTGTAAATGACGTTGCTCTTCATTTTGGGTGCTCTAGGCAAACAATTCACAACCTGACAACTCGGTATGAAACTACTGGGTCAGTTACGGATAGGTCGAGATCAGGTAGGCCCCGAGCGACGTCACGTAGAGACGAACGCATTTACGTAATCGCTTTACCCCAGCAACGGTAACTGCACGGCGGCTCAGGGTCTCGGCTCAGACGATACGTAATCGTCTTAGACAAGATAGAGCACCAATTCGTGCGCGTCGACCTTATACAGGACAAATTCTAACTGCGCGTCACAGAGCCGCCCGCTTAGCTTGGGCTCGACGTCACAGGCACTGGACCCGAGCCCAATGGCGAAACGTGATTTTTACCGACGAGTCACGCTTCAGGGTCAGCTTTGCTGACGGTAGGGTCAGAGTTTACAGGCGACGGAACGAGAGATTTGCCCAATGTTGCGTGCAGGAACGAGACGAGGTTTGGCGGTGGCAGCGTCATGGTTTGGGCGGGCATAATGGACAGTCAGAAAACAGATTTGGTCATCGTGCCGGGCAACCTTAATGCAGTAGGGTATGTGAACATCCTGTAGAACAATCTTCTCCCATTTATGCAAAATCGGGGTCCGGGAGTGATTCTGCAGCAGGACAACGCGAGGCCCCACACAGCTCGTGTTACGACACAGTTTTTGGCTCAGAACGGCGTCAACGTCTTGCCGTGGCCGGCGGTTTCGCCCGACCAAAACTCCATAGAACACATGTGGGACGAGCTTGGGCGTCATGTACGCAATAATCATCAAATCAGCAATGTCAATGACCTGAGACATGCCCTCCTTGTTGAATGGCAGAACATACCCAATTACGTCATTCGCCGTCTCACAAATTCCATGAGGAGGAGAATAGGGCCAACGGCGGTCACACACGCTATTAACACAACTTAATGCACATTGGCATTCAGACTGATACTCAAAAAGTCACTAAAACATTTCTTCACATTTTTGTGATTTTTGAAATCGACCCCTATGTATTTTGACCTCAAATTTGACCTTCATTTTGAAGAAACCCGTTACCGACGCTGTTACAAACTCACAGGTATTGCTTCCAAGTTTCATATAACATTTACATACGTACACTATATTGTTCCAGAGTGACGTTATAACCATCAGTACCCCATGTAAAGTTTCTTTTTTTGCATAGTATAGTATGCTGTAAAGGGTTGGGTAATTAATTTTGTCTTCTGCAAATTCTGGTCTCCCATGGAACCCAAATAGTGATGGCCCATAAAATGTGCAATAAAGGCAGATCTAGGTTTGCATGTAAGCATGTATATATCTATAAATTTGGTTTGGGATTTCTTATAGCATTATGCATCTTATTCATACTTCACTCATATTGGGGCACGGGCTCCCTCCTCACCCCCAGCCCACACTCCCCCCACCCCTCCCCATTTTTTTTTTTTTTTTTTTTTTTTTACATATTTCTGTGTTGTTTTGGTCGATTCTTACACATATATGTTGCCCCCTCACCCCAACCCCCACCCCACCCCGCCTCTCTACCACCTCGCCCCCATTGAAACTCTATTATTATTATTTATTTTTTTTCCACAAAAACACATTTCTGTGTTGTTTTAGTCAATTCTTACACATATATGTTGCCCCTCACCCCCACACCCCACGCTCCCCCATCCCCCACCGCCTCTCACACCCCACTTGAAACTATTTTTTTTTTTTACATATTTGTGTGTTGTTTTGGTCAATTCTTACACATATATGTTGCCCCCTCACCCCCACGCCCCCCGCCTCTCAACCCCCTCCCACAGACTTGAAATTATTATTATTATTATTATTTTTTTTTTTTACATATTTCTGTGTTGCTTTTGTCAATTCTTACACATGTTGCCCCTTACCCCTGCCCCCCTCCCCCTTACCCACCCCCATCCCCACCACACACTCGAAAGTAGAATATTTTTATTTAATTTTTATTTATTTTTTACATATTTCTGTGTTGTTTTGGTCAATTCTTACACATATCTATGTTGCACTCCCCCCTCCCCTCCCCCACCCCACCCCCACGCTCGAAATGAAATATTTTTATTTAATGTTTATTGTTTTTTTTTTACATATATCTGTGTTGTTTTGGTAAATTCTTACACATAGCTTCTTACACATATAAGTTGCCCCCTGCACCAATTCCCTGCCTCTCACTCTCCCCACTCGAAATATTTTTTTTGTTTTACCTTATTTTTGTGTTGTTTTGGTCAATTCTTACATAGCTTCTTACACATATATGTTGCCCTCCCCACACCCCGCCTCTCCCCCATCCCCAATCCCCACTCAAAACTCGATTTTTTATTATTTATTTTTTTACATATTTTTGTGTTGTTTTGGTGAATTCTTACATAGCTTCTTACACATATATATTGCCCTCACTACCCCCACTACCCCACCACCCACCCCACCTCTCCCCCACCCCAACCCCCACCCCCAATCAAAACTTGATTTTTTTTTTACATATTTCTCTGTAGTTTTGATCAAGTCTTACACATAGCTATGTTGCGCCCCCAACCCCAACATTGTTTTAGCCTTGTTGTTTGATGGTATATACTAGCTATATAATTTATTATTCTCTGAAAAATCGAATAGTCGAGCTGCGCTGTTTTCCGACAGCTCTTGTTTATTTAGTCGTTTGACTGTTATTTGTGATATGCAGGCTTCAAAACCTCTGCTCCCAACTAAATTTCATTTTGTTTATTTCGCTAATTGTTTTCTCGTTTAAGGCAAAGCATTTTGTTCGAAAATGAGACCATTTACCCCTGGCCATGTAATGGTATGAAAATACCACATTGAAGGTTCCATGTTCACCGTCATAAGCATATCTTCTTCGGGAAGGCTCAACATTTTGTTGAGTTCTGCTCAACCCGGGGCTAGAGGGCTTGGACGGTATCTTTTCACTAACGTTCGTGAACAGTCTCAATCAAACCGAGACTGCAATATCTTTTATATTTACCGTGTTCGGTAATTTCCAAATTTCTTCTTTCATACACTTTTTTATACTATGTACAGATTTGACACGTTATAACTACACTACCGAAATGTTAATGTACGTTACACGTTGTGTGTATGTTTATAATGGTTGTGTAAGTTAGAAACTTTTCCATTTTTGTATTACATTCCATATTTTAAATTTAAGTTGGATGCGTACTGAAGTTTTTTAACGTAATCTGGTAATATATATATAAATATTATATGTTCTTTTAATTTCTAGGCAATATGTGGGAAATATACATGCATCGACATGAACGTTACTTCTGATACATACGGTCTTGGATACTATCATTCCCAACCAATAGACGGCGCATATTGTGCCGAAAATTCGGTAAGATAACTAGCTTTGGTCTTATTTGCGTCAATATAGGATGACCGGACAGGCTGTGGACCCTATGATGACGCCTACCTAAAGCCCATTGGGACGGTGGCGTTTGATGTTTGTCTATAATCTTTCCTGTCGTGCCCTTAATGGTTTATTTTCTTGTTGCTCTGGCTTCTGCCAAGTCATTGAGTACCTTCATTGTGGCTTTCTAGGCTATTGTTTTTTTTGTATTATATTTACACGAACATATTTGTGTTTTACTTATATTGCCTATTTGATGCTGCCTTATTGGTTAGAGATTACATCATGGCGGGGATTTCTTTATTTACACTGTCCCGTTTTAATGGGTTGACAGTAGGGTAAGTGTGAGGTTTGGTGCACCCTAGAACCGGTTTAAACCCCCAGTGGCCTACTTTGCCACTGACCGTTCCAAGGCGGTAGCCCTATTGTCAACCCTTTTGTGTTTGTGATGTCGCTTGCATTTTTTTTATTACTTTTGCCTTTTTGTTTGTCTGTTTGCGTGTTTGTTTTTGTGTTTTGTGGTTGACTGTCGTCCTTGAATGCTGCTTTCCCTGTCCGATATTTTTATCCGTCTTGATATAACATTATGTTAACCCAACATCTGTGTCTTTCAATGGTGAAATGTTGTTAATAATCTTAGTTTGATATATGTTTGTTGATAACCTTTCCATAATTATGTAGTATATCTTTTACGGTAATCTCCATTTATTAAATTTACATACTTGAATATTGTTTTAATACTTTTATGTATAAACTTGTGATAACACAATTTAAAGCTTAAACCATTATTATGGTTTTCGTAATCTAGAATACCTAATTAAGAATATCCTAATAATGTGTTCAAAATGGACAAACCAGGCCTAATATTCTTCAAACTTGTGGTTCCCATTCACAGCACAAGAATCGGACTCGACTCAAAATCTCAATTTTTTAAATTCCAAATAAAAACAATTTTACAAGCAAATTACTACATTTACTTACAGAAACCAGTAATTTTAAAGGTAAGTTAACAGAAAATGTCTGAAAATTACAATTCTTACCCATACTTTTGTGTTGATAGGGTTTGCAATAAAAAGAGATTTTGAGTCTGAGTCTGATTCTTGTGCTCAACAATTTCATGAATTTAGGCCATGTTCTTTTTTGGACTAATTACTACTGAGTAAACGTTGGATCTACGCACAACTATTATTAATGCTGGTGACATAAATGAAGATCAGTAAAATCCAAGTAATAGGCATTTGGCAAATATTATAATCCTAAACAACCTTTTGAATGTGATATTAGAAAACCACAACCATTAAATGCTTGACAATAGTCTTTCTTGCTCACTATGTGTATATATGGTTGGGTTTACTACTTTAATGTGAACACGATGTAAGAATATTAGAGCATACCAATAATTCAGGTATTACAATTTCTATTGAGGTGAATATGAACGATTAAATAAAAGAACGACTTATTGAATGATTTCGAAGTCCATCACACGACCTTAGTTCTTTTTGTGTGTTATGCACCAATTAATGTATTAAAACCCTGTTTGTATCAATGTATTCCGGACTCCTCGGACACACTGCTGTAAGTATTTATTAATATAATATTGTATTTCTTCAGGTTTGCTCGTCAGACCTTAGTTCTGACTGCATAACTTGGGAGGAAACCCATTTGAACTTGACGACGTTTATCGTACAGGTCGGCGGATGGTCCAGCTGGAGTGAGCAAACTACGTGTAGCCGGACATGTGGTACTGGGTCGAAGTATCGACAACGAACATGCACTAATCCAAAGCAAGTATTCATGAATGTTGATTTAAAGAGCAACACAAACAATAGTTTCAGTAAAAAATTCTGCATAACGTGTCAGTTGTTTTTGTCCCACATATATAGTGCGTTAGACGCATTCTAAATCTATTTGAATATGTATTAATAATCTAGCTGAAATGTACATGATAATCAATGATAAAACAAAGGGTCCTTAGCTTGTTATAATACAAACAACATATACATATTGTGGTTTAAACATGTTTTGTTTTCCAATCGTTTGCAACATTTCATATATAAATTGTTCAAAAACTGTTAAACGATTCGAACGAAAACAAATTGCTTATTCATATTCTATATATATTTAGGGAAGATATACCGAAATATTGACATGATTTCTATATTGACAACGGACATTTACGTCGGTGTACGTTCGGTTAATTCATTCTTGGTATAAATAGGTGTATTGTTTTTCAATTTCAGACCTTTGAATACTGCTACCTGCGAAGGATCAGAATACGAAGTCGAAGTATGCAATAATACAACAGTGAGTTAATTATACTTACACAACTATTTACGAAAGCAAGTAGTACATCAGGCGTTAAGGAGTATGTCCCATTATTGGTAATCCCATTAGAATTGCATTTAGAAATATTAAAATGTCAAATAATCTTGAATATATGTACATGGTCCAGTTTAATTTGTTTCACGTTTTTATATTGATAGTGCTGCAGGTGAATATGTTATGTTCACTATTCAGCTTATGAGTATCCCCTTTGATTGTGCTATGACAGGATATATTGTGGACCCTATGATGAAGTCTACATATATCCTCAAAGGACAGTATATCCTCAAAGGACAGTAGCGGTCTGATCCCCGTGCTACGAATCAGACGAATCAGTAGTGTTTTTTTTTCTGGTCCTTTGGGACCAACGAGCCCAATTTAGGTGGCTTTGAAGTAGAATGCCGCTTAAGCCTGTGCTAGGGGGCGTGAGAAGTGTTGCTTCTTTCATTACTTCTCATGAACAGACTCAATAAAACCGAGTCTGCTGCTTTATTCTCTTAATTGCGTTTGTTGCTCTCAAAGGATCACCTTTATCAGTATTTATTCTCTTAAATATTGTATTGTCGTATCCTTAATTGTTTGTTCTCTTGTTGCTCTGTTCTCTTGTTGCTCTGTCTTCTGCCCGGTAAATGAGTAATTGCTTTGTGGCTTTCTAGGAATTTCTATATTCGTATATACATGATCATTTATGTGGTCTACTTATATTGCCTACTAATGCTGCATTGTTTGTTAACCTGGCATTGGTCTTTATTTACACCGACCCGTTTTATTGGGATGACAATACGGTAAGAGTGAGGTATGGTGCACCCTAGAACCTGGTTTAAATCCAAAGCGGCCCCTTTTGTCACTAAATTTTGAAGCTGGTAGCTCTTTTGTCAACCCTATTATGTTTGTGATGTTTGTTTTAGTCATCTTTAAAATTAAATTGTTGTTTCTTTCTATGACTGCCTTTGGTTGACTGTGGTGCTTGCATGATGCTACATTTCCTGTTCGACCTTTATATTTGCTTTTTATTTCATTATCAATGTCATTGTGTGAATTGATTAATTAATGTACATATTTATCAAGTTTGCATGTAATATTCAAGGATAGCATTGCCTAGATAAGTGTAACTATACTAAATTGAAAGCTGCATTATTTTTTTCAGGATTTCAGGATTTCATAAGTTCCAATTTGAATCATGTTTATATGCAATGCCACTACTGGGATTAAACATAAAGAGATATAATCATTAATTCTAATACACCCGCACTATATAGCCTAGTTTAAAATATCTCGTTGAACGATATATCACTGTAATTTTTGCAACGTTAGGAGAATAAGCATTGCGCATTGCGCATAGCGCATTGTAACGTATGCAACGTTAGGAGAGTAAGCAAAGCAATGCGAAGGATTTCAAATGTGTGCGTTATTTTCACATTTAAGGGGTATTAGAATAGAAATAGAACATCGTTTACGGTGAATTATCTATAATATATCACGGTTTGTCGTTCAATTGTAAACAATAATTTCACTCGCCCTTCGGGCTCGTGAAATTATTGTTTACAATTGAACTCCAAACCGTGATAAATTGAACTATAATTCACAGTAAACGATGTTCTATTTCTTAAATATAAAAATGCTGTTGGAATAAATGCGAAAATGTTGTTTTTGGTATGAAGGTGAGAGTGTACTACAACCTCTTATATGGCATAACAGTATGCTACTTGTTTAATGTACAATTTGCACGTGCATCATTATAATATATATATAACAATGATCATGTATACAATTTGATAACTTTGTTCAAGAATTACACCTTGATTTTCTTTTGGCCTTCAACCCATTTGATTAAACGGCACCTAATACGCAGGGCAAGACAGTCTATTACTTTGATAATGTTGAATTTAAAATGCGCCAATAGCACAATGTGCGCTAGATCTATACTGTTTGATAATTTGTCCTTAAATTGCACCAGAAACAGAGCATAAATACCATTTTGATAACTTTGTCGCGAATTCCACTTAATACAAATTGCAATTTAGTACTTGGATTGCACCTACGTTAACAATGGCCACCACAAAGGACATAAATACTAAATAACGCCTGATAATAACTGTTGCAGCCTTGCAGTGGTGATACTGATGATAATACTGAACTGATCAGACAGCGTGCAGGGGAGACCTGCGCTCGCTTCAAGGACAATGATTTGTATGCACATCTTGGACAGAATTCATCAAATTACCTTTCTACAGGAGATAAGCTTTCCGGTACAAGTACGTTTCATTTACATGTTCAACCCCCTTCCAGAATAATTTCACAATGGTATAGAAACTTTCTAATTTGCAAACATCATTTACAACGAAATAAAAAACATGAGGAATATATTCAGAAAGTGCACACTCTCTAGAGAAACTGAGGTACTAAAATGCCAACTGTTTGTTTGTTTGTTTGTTTGTTTGTTTGTATGGTGTTTTACGTCATTTTCAACACATGTAAGGTTATATATGACGTTCAATTGTTTTTGTAGTCTCGGTTTGACTGAGACTGTTCTCGAGCTCCCATTTTAGTAGTCATGCCAGAGTTAGGCAATGGTATCAATTGTTGGTCCGCTTGACCTCCCAGATTATTGTGTCGATTAACAGGTCTGCTTTAATCAACATTTATTTTCATTTGTTCAAACATCAGATTCATAAATGGTTGAAATAACCATTAATGAATCTGATGTTTGAACAAATGAAAATAAATGTTGATTATTTTGCACAGCAAGACTATTACGGTTGTTTCATATCGTTAAATACAATGAATACATAACGTTTAATGCCTATGAAATTGTAATATTGATGTTTTCTATTATAAACTGATAGGCAAAAGAAACGTACCACCATTTTAATGTAAAAATTACTCATAATTTCTCTATAAGATAAACTTATTTTTTTTGATTATTCGAAGCTGTTCCCTGTTAATATTACCGATGGAGAAAAAACATCCATTGCCAACGTTTGAAATGTTTCCAAAATAACAATAAACAAAAAGTATTAAAATTATAAATGTGGTGCGTTTATTTTGGCCTTCCGTATATTATCACACACCGGATATGCCTAACAAGTACACTGCCATTTACATGATTTAGCTTTAGTGCAACTGAATCATTAAATAAATCATGCTGTCGGTTTCGGATAATTATAAACATTACATACAGCATGCTGTCGGTTTCGGATAATTATAATTAGATTTATCTTAAAACACGTTCTGCTTTAATTCATAACAGATACTGGTCAGTGCGAAGTGAAGTGTGACACAGTAAGCGGCTTTTCGGCATCGTCTAACCAGCGGTATGGTCTAATACCGGATGGTACACCATGTGTTACGGATGTATTTAGTGGATTTGTATTGGCAAATGATCTTCCACGTGTTGTCGGACTTAATAACGGAGCTTGTATCCAAGGCTACTGCTATGTAAGGGATGCTTATATTTTGCGTTCTGAATTTTTGTTTTTAGGGAATAGCTTAACAGTTCCGGGGTCTATGATCATGTCTTTCCTACTTATAACCTTGTTTTTGTCTTGTAATAAGTAGGGATTTGACATGTTATCTAATAAATCACTACGTTTTTCCGATTTTCTCCATTTACTGATTCCGGAATTAACTCTTGTCTTTCAAATTTACAAACTCCTGAATACAGACTCTTTTAAGTGCATATAATTCGTATTTCAAGTAGTCTAGGTCACCTGCGACGCTTACTTGTTTTCAAAACAAACGTCTAAAACAGTTCTCCTAAACAAAGTTTGACTTTTGCCTAGATTCTGGTATCGTTTTGGATTGGCTGAGACTGAAACACCTGCTATCCAGGATATACTGAAAGGCAAAAAAGACAATAAATATATAAAGAAACAAAGAGTGAAACTTCATCATTATATCGACGAACTAAATGCGGATGGTCAGAAATACTTTAATAAAAAAATAATTACGGTCACGTGCTTCCGGTTTCAAATTTATTCCTGAACAAACGGGCAAGACATTTGTATTAACAATTAAGCGTCGATGTTGATCTAGACTATATTTCAAGCAAAGTATCCATTTCCGTTTAATATAATACACATATTCTATTTTAATTCCAGAAGCCAATATACTTATATGCGTACAAGGTTAATACATATTTCCAATATCCAATATCCAATATACACACATGTGTATTTGGAAAATACATTCCACAGAATGGTTACACTGCATATGAAGTTTATGACCAGAAATGCATTGTAATTGCTGCATACCTGGCAAACACGCCAATAATCGCTTCAAAACAATCGGCACGCATACATTGTCTCTTCAGTGTGACTAGGCACATTAAATAGAAAAATATTCTAATATAGATTAATGTTAATAACTTAATAAAAGTTACATTAATAAGAAAATGTGTAAGGCTAACACTTATTATTAAAATTCATCTAAAGTCATCTTGTCTTTCAATTAAAATAGCCCATCTCAATTGCGAGTTGTATTTGTATATTCATATATAACGTAATTTTAGTTCGGTAATTGTTCAGTGATGAGGACTCTTAGGGATAAATCAGTTTTAGGAAACTCAAAGGCAACATCTAGGATAACGACATGCAATAGGTATCGAGTCAAAATAAAGATAGAAACTAGTTATTAAGGTTAACAATACTAAAAATCATTGTCGAACAACCATTTTGAATACTGAATTAATATTATATAAAGAACTACTATAAGCAATACCGCTATAAACATGCTATTAAACGTTATGACATAAAGGCACTCACCATTGCCTGCAACAATATACACGTACAAGTAACTTATACGAGTAGTTATATGATTGATTTTAAGTCTTCAACAATGATAGGTGTTAATATTATAATATAAATAAGCAATCTATTTATTATATATCTTTAAACAGAAACTATTTTTCTTTCCAGCCAAACTACGTTGGGTTAATAGTGAATACTTGTTTTGTATGCCATCTTGCAACATATTATTTGTGTTATGTGCATGTAATTGCGGTCGGACGCTGTGGTTTCTATAGGACCCTATATCTCATTTTCACTTGAATATTAAGGGGCAAAGAACAGGGCCACCGCAGATCCCTTTGGAGGGGTAGGCAGAGGGGTAGAATCCCCCAAAATTCAAGTTCATTTTACCATTTTTTGTTCATGTTCATGAAAGGTCTTCATCACGATCCCTGCATTGTTTCAGGTGCTATCTCGCTCGCATCAAAATAGCAGTGGCAGAAAAACAATAACGTGGCTCCAGCTTAAATGGAGTTTCTAAGATAGAATTTGCAGCAACTCTGCAGTTCAGGATGAGAAGGCTCTAGGCCTATTTTTCATATTTTATCTCGATGTACATGGAAGATGAGCCTGGCATGTTCAATTCAATTCACTTGAATATTGTTTATTAGTGTTGTTGCTGTTGCTATAAGAAGGCCCCGTGGAAGATAACTGTGATAAATCTTAATCAGGAGTACTTTCATTAAATAAAGAATTTATTATTATGAATTTATTATAATAATTATAGTGCGTTTCAGTTTCAGATGAAATGTGTACATGCATTAAATTAAGCCGAATGCTGCCATCAGTTGAATTAATGTTCATGAAAATGTTTGGTCTGGAAAACTCGGCATATTTTGTTGCTACATCATACCTATTACTACATATGCAATTCTTTTGCTAGCAATTGTACATAAACTTCACTATACGTTAGTTTTGATCAGAAAACACGGATTTATGATATCCTGAAATTATCGTATGTTATCGTGGGTTAATATCAATGATTTAACAAGCTTGACCACAGGCGTTCTATTTCATTAACAATAATCAAATTGGACACATCAGAGAAACTACTGAGTGCATAAACACACAGAAATGCATGAACGCGTTGAACAGGCAACATAAACACATCCAGGTGGTTTTATTTGCATTTACATAGATATTTATAAAACCTCTTGATATATTCCATTGAACTGAGTATAAAGTTTTACATTTACAGCAACTTGGGTGTGATGAACAGATAGGGGATAAACTATTTGACGGTTGCGCTGTTTGTGGAGGTGACAACTCTACATGTGAAGTTGTTGAAGGAGTATTTTACACAAATGTAACCAAAGGTAAGAGAATATACCTTAAAAGTAGGTATAAACTTTTAACAGGAACAGTATTATTTACAGAACACAGTCAACTAAAATTTCGCATACAAAACAAAAGACATTTACAAGGAAAAAACAAAGTATGCGACACCACAAACTTAAGAGGGTTGACAATAGGGGTATTGCTCTGGAAGGGCCATAGAACCTGATTTAAACCCCAGGGCGACCATTTTGGTAACCAGGGGGATTAAATACAGAATATTGTGTCAGTGCCTTTTACTAGCAAGTTTATTAGGCGAGGCTTAGAAAACGAAGAATGGCGAGGCCGAGCCATTCTTCGTTTTCGTGCCGAGCCTAATAAACTTGATAGTAAAAGGCA
>JAWPHD010022508.1:0-24888 GCA_037043455.1 Cyrtodaria siliqua | reverse complement strand
TACACCGACATGGCAGAAATGAGATTGTCATGTGACCATGGATATCAACCAATCGACGACCGGTATTCAGTCACGTGTTTACAGTCGTCCAGTTTTGGAGAAAATGACTTACTCACATTTGGATGTGAAGGTTAGTATACACTTGTTTAGCTTGTAACATTAACTCCAGTCGACAATCTTGATCTATTTCCATCCAATTATTTTTCCTCTATGCAGTTTATAGGCAAAGTGTAGGCATAGGTATCTGGATGGCTGGATGGCTGGATGACATATGAAACATTGACAATCCTGTCTTTGCTGATATAGTTAATACTCCCTAGTATCGTAAATAACTTCAACTTAGCAAAGATAACATTTCTGATATTGTTGAGGACTTTATTATTCGTAATCTTTGTAAGAAGGTACTCCATCAGTGCTACCGATACCATACACTTCGAAAAACGTTTGGAAAATGTTATTTACTTAATCACGATCTACTGTTTAAATACAAAAGTAATTTAAGAACTTGCCTGGGACAAGAACAATCAGAGGTGATGTGATTTGCCAAAGATCCGTGGTCATAAATGTAATCACGTCTATACCTTCCTTATTAAACTTGGTAAAATGTCGTTATGATCCTATCATCATGTTTAGTGTTGACCCATTTACAAATTTACAGTTCGTCGCTTTGATTTTTGCTTTGATTATGCAATGACCGGACATATTATGGATTGACGTCTACCGAAATCCTCTAAGGGAGGACGGTAGCATTTGATGTTTGCCTTATATCTTGTTTTGTCGTACACCTAGTGGTTGGTTATCGTGTTGCTCTGGCTTCTGCCAAGTAATGATTATTTGCTTTTTGTCTTTCTTGTTTTTTTATATTAATATACGTATACTTGATCATTTATGTGTTTCCTTACATTGCCTTAATGCTGCCTTGTTTGTTAGAGAATATACCATGGCGGGGATATCTGTATTTACACTGTCCTATTTTATTGGGATGAAAATAGGGTAAGAGTGAGGTTCAGTGGCAGAAAGATTGCCATGTGACGCAACCCCGTGTTAAAACAAGACCCTTTAGCAAACTAGGGGACTCCTATAGGTAATATCAATGATGTCATATAGTGTGCAAACGTCTGAACACGCATGTATAGACTATAATCGAGACTGAACACGCATGTATGGAACAGACTACATGTTTAATCGAGACTGAACCCTATTGGTGTAACCAAATAAAATCGGAAAGGAAAATGCCCACCAGGAAACCTTATTTGGACCAAGCGAACATTTTTTGTACACATGTATATCAATGAGAAAAATGGTCCTATAGAAATCACAGCACCCTAACGCAATGGCACCGTAGATCCGCACTGTACCACAAACAAAGAGCAAATGAACTATAAAATGAAAAAGACAATACACAACAGAAAGAGCGATGACGACAGGGTTACCGACTTGGACAATCACTGGGAAATATGGCTCACCGGTTAGCTTAAATCGATTTTAAGAGTACACAACCTCGCTATTATCTTGTCTTCAGCCCTCAGATTGACAAAACAGTGTAAATAAAATACACACCATCAAAATGAAATCTCTAACAATAAAGTCCACATCCAAAAAATTATCAAACGTAATGGCACCGTAGGTCCGCATCCTCATTATCTAATCTATACCTGCCAAATTTCGTAAAACTTATCTGGAGGAGCTGACCAATACTCTTAAAAAGGCTACTATTGATTCTCTCGGGTTCACTGGTAGAAGACAAAACCATAAAGATATTCGCAAGAAACGTACACTCGTTAAACACGTTTTCATGATGGCGAACGTGTAGAAATCCAATGACATATAGAGACGTTATTCAAGAATCCCGTACACAAAATTATATACCTTCAAAGACTTGTGACAAGCCAAGGATAAAATAGTTGACACTACAGGTAGCGCCTTGGAAAGATTAGTGGCAAAAAGGCCTCCAAGGGGTGGGGTAAACCAGGTACTAGGGTCAACCAATATATAAATATTGCATCCCAGTGAGGGTGACAGTGGATATTGTCAACCTGAGGAAAATAATGTCAACCGAGGCGAAGACGAGGTTGACATTATTTGTCCGAAGGTTGACAATATCCACTGTCACCCTCACTGGGATGCAATATTTATTTTTTTATATTGAACAAATGTTTTGATTAAAATTTAAATATACGAGGGGGAAAAATCGCAATATTTTTTTTATATATTTTTTTAATTTATATTTTATACCAGTTTTGATTTAAAGTAACAAATCTGCTCGCCACATTTGTTTATTGTTGTTTGGTAAACCAAGCGTCTTACGATTGACATAACTTCAACTCTGTTTTACTAAGCGTCCACCGATTTTCAAATGCCAAAGCGTGTCGTTATTGGAAAAACCCAAAACCTATTTTTATACTTCCCGTGACGTCACAATCGTGTAACAGTAAAAAGTGTTTGCCGGTGAACAGTTAAAATTGCTTCACGCTATGGGTATGAGCAATGTATACAGGAGTGTAAACGTGAGGTATAATAAACCTCATTCTTACCCTATAGTCATCCCAATAATAAACTATATACACAAACAAACTAGGTAGCATTAATAAGAAATATAAGTCAAAGATGATCATGAATATATATATATAAAAATCAGACTTGTTGTCGATGCTACCAAAATTAGAGATTTTCCCATTCATAGCCCATAATTCTTATATTGACATTTTGATTTCAGCTATACGATGCCCTGTCCCTGCTACACCCAAAAACGGATTTAGGAGTTACGAATCAACACGGGTTGGTTCAAATGTGAGATTCTTTTGTGAAGGTGGCTACGACCTCATTGGGAGAGATGTGTGGACATGCCAGGAAAATGGAGAATGGGACAGCTCCTGTATATTATGCGACAGAGGAGGTCAGAATTTCACAATATTATCATCATTCTCTTAACACTATTTTATTCTTATAAATACGTGTCATCATCGCAATGATTTGTCTGCCCTGATAGCTCTCTCCCCCCCCCCCCCCCCCCCCCCCCCCCCCCCCCCCCCCCCACCCACCACCACACACACAAAAAGCAACACAACATTTCCAACCATTTGGTTCACGTCTTTTTGTATAGTTATTTCGCTATATCAATATGCATTTCAATACCCAACCATAAAACATTACTAATTCTAGTTTTTATTAAAATGCGTTCAAAGTTTTTTAAAAGTTACATGAAGACCTTTTAAAGTCATTTTAAAGTCATATTGTTTGACATGCTACCAATTTCTGCAAGAAAAAACTACAATACAATGATAAACATAAAGGAGATCACATGCCAAGACGGATCATTAGACATGTTTTTTTAAGCTGTAAGACAAACAATAGTTTTAGTTACGAGAATTACATTACATGGTCCGAGTATTAACTCTCATACCCCATCCAACCCCTTCTCAAAAGAGCGAAAACGGGGTTGGTTGGGGAATGAAATAAAACCTTAATTTCGCCTTAAAAGGTTTGCATGTTGTAAAATTAAACATTTAATAGGTAACATTAAACAGGTTATCGCAGTTTTAAAATATCCATTATAAAATCCTGCTTTTATAAGCTTTCCCATCGCTTAATGGAATTAAGACGGGACACGTAATGAAAAATAAAACGGGTTTTATTAAGTTGATTGTGTAATTTAGGAATCTAGTACATAGCTGGAAATGTGTTTTGGAGTTCGCCTACTTCCCACCCTCAGCTCAAAGCGATGTACTGAGTTCTATTCTTGGAAATCATGAGACCAATTAGTCATCAAGAGTTCAAGAAATGAAACATTGACCTAAGGTATGCGTGAAATAATAATTATAATTTTAGCTGCTTTTTCAGCAAAAACTTAAACAAACGTGTCATGAAACCCATTACGTGGTCCCGCCGTAATTCCATTAAGCAATGGGAAAGCTTATGCTAGCAGGATTTTTTAACGAATATTTTGACAATAAACTCTTCTAAAAACATCTTTACTGCAAATAAATGCGATAAGCCGAAATTAAGGTTTTATTTCATACCCCAGCCAATTTCGTTTTCGTTTCTTGGAGAAGGGGTTAGATCGGGGTATGAAAGTTTATACTCGGACCACGTAATACTTGGATTACGAAACGAATATTCAGTTCTCGGAAGTAAAGAGGGGTTAGCTGTATACAAGTTAATATGGGTGTCTATGCTTTTGCGAATTAGTTCTTTTCCAAGTAGAAAGGGAGTACGGGTTCAAGTGTTCTCTAAAACACAAAATTTGCAAGTAAGTAAATACTGAAAAGGGAGTCCATTGGAAGCAACAAACACAAACAACAGATAAACATAGCAGACTCGGTTTTATTGAGTCTGTTTATGAGAGGTTATATAAAAATCAAAAACTCTCACGCCTCCTAGCACCGGCTTAAGCGATATTCTACTTTAAAGCCACATTAGGCTTGATCGGGCTTGATGATCCCAAAGGACCAGTAAGTAATAGCACTACTGATTTGTAGTCGGGGCGACATTTTACGGCCGCCACACAGCAGTAAACAAATGCTAGTGTGAATGTGAATAAATGCTGAAAAGAGGGTCCCTTGGAAGTAACAAACACAAACAAGAGATAAAAGTAGCAGACTCGGTTTAATTGAGTCTGTTCATTAGAGTAAGTTCACTAAAGGTGATGCAAAATTGCAACACAAATAGGTATAATAGCCGGAACAGGAAATGAAGTTTACACATAACAAAGTCAACCAAAAACACACATTAAACATAACAATTACAATGTTAATAAGAAGCAAGTTATACGACATCACAAACATAAACGGTGTGATACCCTTTGGAACAGTCAGTCGCGGATTAGTAGCAAAATATACCACTTTGGACATACACCATTGCCCAGTCGCAACACATGCAACTATCACTCAACATAGGAATTCTCCAAAAAGAAACAAATCAAGTGGATTTTAACCCATTACGTGTTGCTGTTTGTTTCTGAGTGTGTTTGTGGTTGACTGTCGTCATTGAATGCTACGTTTCCTGTTCGATTTGTATATCTACTTTTAATGCTTCTTGTTTTATAGCTTCAGATTTATGAGAAAGGTCACTTGTTGCATTAGATTTTAAAATATGTGTGTTAATTTACAGACACATACTGCCGCCCACCGTGCATTCCAATTGGAGCGGAAATGACGTCAGACGTTTCTGACTTTGTAGAAGGAAGCGTTATACAGTTCTCTTGTACTGGAGGTACCGTCTATGGCGGCTCAACGAATCGTACTTGTATGAGAAACCGACAGTGGAGTGGATCAGAGATCGATTGCACAGGTACATGTATGCTCATAAATCACTCATAAATCACTCATAAACTTGTAAAACAAGACATATCAGAAAGGAATATGAACCTAGTCTATGATATGGGAAACTGTGACATGGAAATGATACATATTAGAAGGGAGTTGGATCAGAGTCTATGATATGGGAAACTGTGACATGGAAATGATAAATATCAGAAGGGAGTGTGATCAGAGTCTATGATGTGGGAAACTTTGACATGGAAATGATAAATATCAGAAGGGAGAGTGAACAGAGCGTGTAGTCAAACACTTTCACTTTGGATCATACACATCGAAAGGGAGAGTGGACAGGGCATGTGGTGATCTTAAATATTAGAAGGTAATATAGACAGAGATTGTGCGTCAAAACCTTAACCAGGGGATTATAAATATAAGAAAGGGATTGTGGAAAAGGCATGTGATAGGAAATTGGAGAAAACAAGTCCTGAAGTTATATATGTATCTCTCAAAATGCCCGTTTTATTAAAACAAATGATTTTGTGAACATTTTCATCAGGTCTTGATGTGTTTCTAAATTTAGGAGAGTCAGTGTTCGATGTAAACGTTGCCGCAGGCCTTAAATTAGCGATGAGCCACATTGCCAACAAGACTACAAACAAGACGGATCTGAATAAGGCACAATCAAGGACAATAAAAGTTGGACGACAGGAAGGGGTGGATGTGTACATACTGTTTGATGTCTCATTTAGTATTATATCCGCTTCAAAGATCCAAGCAATAAAGAAATTTATAAAGGCTCTCTTACCAGAGGTACGAATTTGTATTCTACGAGGGTCATTCAATAAGTTCTGTCACTAACGCGTTTTAACAATTATGTGCTCATTGTGAGTGTTTATGTTTGGTACCAAATAAAAGAGGGTTTCAATACCATTCTACTGATGGTAAAATGAATACTGTTTCTTTTGTGTGACGAAAGTTATGGAACATTTAATACACGTCACTTATACATACTGAGGCATTTTCGTCCTGAGTTTTTTTCAGGTATGTTAATTGTTACTTTTTTAAATGCCTGTTTCTCTTTAAGTATTTGTCGAAGACCTTTGAAATTTCTCATACATTGCCAGTTATATATGTGCATTACAAGATTCAGAATTTAAGCATGGTAGATGAAAAGGCATTGTCTTAGAAATTAACATTTTAAGCTAACGTGTAAAATTTATTTAATGATAAATGGACATTAAAAGGAAGGGCAGTCTTCTAAAATAGCGTTTTTGGATGATCAATATTTTCACTAAACATTGTACAAAATTGTACAATAATGTGTTGAATATGAAATTTAAACATTGAAGGACTAGGATTTGTAAAAAAAATATGAAAACATATTAATACTATGAGAATAATTACGACATTTAAAAGATACTATAACATTCCCGTAAACAAAATGAAGAGAATCAGTGTTATTTCTGGCAATCTTAAGGGATATGCATTCACTCATATCTGGTTTGCAGCAAGACCTTTCCGAATGCTCGACAATCATTTTCATGGATTATGGGCGAATAACAACAGATGGCGTACAAGAAAATTTAAAAGCATAGAATTATTTAAATAATGTTTACAACGTTTTGTAATAAGGACATTTTCAGAGATGCCAGTATCCAAAAGGTGTGGTAGGGGGAGGTAATTCAGGGGTATAAATAACCGATTTTTTTTTCATTTTTGTTGTGAAATTTAAGAGAGCGAACCCAGTAGTACTATAAATACACTACTTTATCTCAGTGTAATATCCAGTTCAAAGAATATATGCCTAGTGACAGAACTTTTTGAAGCACCCTCGTATGGGGTACCATTTAATAAAGAAATCACTAGTTGCTATTGTATGTTGTCCGTCGTCCTTCCGTCATCCGTCCGTCGTCCGTTAATGTGCTGATGTGAACAATGTAGCAAGTTTATTTTGTATCCGATCTTTATAAAACTGAGCTAGAGTCTTAGTATTGACAAGTAAAAGCTCGGACGGGTTCGAAATCTACTAATATCGGGTAATGAACAACAATGCTATAGCTCTTGATTTATAGAAAGGAAAATGTTTTGCTCTGTCAACATTCTAGTATATTTCTGTTGCATTTGATCTTTATCAAACTTAGCCTAAATATTGATTCACTACGTCCATACATAAATTTGATAATAGCGTTTGATATCCAAGTGGTTAGAGTCTCTGACTTGAAATCACTTGACCCTCCCCGCTGTGGGTTCGAGTCGTCATGGGACAGGGAATCTTTATGTGAGGAAGTTACCAAGCTGGCTCGGGGAACGTCGGTCCATCCAGGTAATCGCCAGAGCACGACAATTGCCCGGAGGGGCACCTAGGGTATACCACCAATGTCGTCAGGAAAGTCGCCATATGACCTTAGCTGTTGGTGCGACTATAAAAAATCCAATTGATGTGTGTCTCCAACCTTTTCTTGTCATGCCCGTAATGGTTTTATCTCTTGTTGCCCTGGCTTCTGCCAAGTCACAGAGTACTTGCTTCGTGGCGTTCTATGCTTTTGTTTTTATATTCATATATACATGTACATGATCACCTTTATTGACTTATATTGAATATTAATGCTCCCTTAATAACCTGAATCGGATATTGTTATTTACACTGTCCCGTTTTATTTGGATAATAATGTATAGGGTAAGAGTGAGGTTTGGTGCACCCAGCGGTCTTTTTTTGCCACTGACCGTTCCAAGGCGGTAGCCATATTGTCAACACTTTTATTGATGTCAGGTTTTACCTTTTATTCATCATTGCAATTAGTTTTTTTTTTAAAGGAATGTGTGTTTTTTGTCCTTCAAAGATACATTTCCTGTTCGATTTTTATATCTAGGTAATGATTTTTATATCTTATAATGTTTAGGTGGATACAAGTGGACGATTTTAAAATGGTTTATACAAACGTTTAATCAAACGTGCTCTGATAACATTAGAGTTATGGCCCTTCTTTCAATGCAAACTGCTATATTTTGCCTCATCAACACTCTTGCATTTTCATTTTACATTTGATTTTTACCAATATTGGTCAGTCGTAATATCGATGAAAGCTTGGACGAGTTCGAAACCTATAATATCGGATAATAATCCTCGAAGGTATGACCCTCGATTTAATGAAAGGTACTATAGTTTGACATATCCAGCACCTTTAAATTACGTCCGATCTTTACCAAGCTTTGTCAGAATTTAAATATTGATAAAATCTCAGACGAGTTCAAAAACACTGTTATCAGTAAAGATAATAAAATCCAGTTATTACCATTGATTTAATTTAATAAAGTGCTATAGTTGTGTTCTTTTCAACATCTAGCACTTTATTTTGCATCTGATATTTACCAAATTTAGCAAGAGTCTTTATTACAGCCAGCCACATCCGAGTCGTCGCCGTGTCCATGACATGAACTTCCCTCCGCCCCACCCCCATTTTTTAATTTTTTTTTATGTTATTTGATTTTTTATTTATGAAATTGTCTGTGCCATAGAAAAATTCGAGGACAAATATAAAACACTAGCCATGTTTGACTAGAAACAGCAGAGTTATGACACTTGAATAAGTTAAAAATTCTTAAACATTCTTTGTTAACACTGTTGATCCTTCAACTTTCATTCGATCTATACCAACCAAACTTGTTCAAGATGTTTCATGATCAAATCATATCCTTCCTATCCCCTGTCCACCACCATCACCACCTGTTCTATTAGCAATGTTAGCCAATAGAGCGTGTACAGGCCCTCTTGGGCCTCTCGTTGTTTCGTCAGCTGTACTTGGGAACTGGACGTAGGGTTGAAGATTTAGTTCCTTTGAAGGTGTATGTCTCAAGAACCGTCAGTGGTATTAACTCAACCGTGACATGCAAAATAATAGACGTTAGCCCTAACCCTCTGATCAAGCCCTACCCACCAGTGAAATTGACGTTAAAGTGATGGTTTAAAAACAAAATATTTTGGTTTTCTTAGGCTTTATATTTCCAACACCGCCAGCGGTATTGCTTTGAGACTCAGCGTGTGCATTTATATTAACTGGGCTGAACAAGCCCTATCCCACTAGTAACTTCGACCATCACTTTATAGACGTAATAATGGATATGTCCCGTGGTTAAAGCTTTGTACCTATCCCACTAGTAACTTCGACCATCACTTTATAGAGGTAATAATGGATATGTCCCGTGGTTAAAGCTTTGTACCTATCCCCCTAGTAACTTCGACCATCACTTTATAGACGTAATAATGGATATGTCCCGTGGTTAAAGCTTTGTACCTATCCCACTAGTGACTTCGACCATCACTTTATAGACGTAATAATGGATATGTCCCGTGGTTAAAGCTTTGTACCTATCCCACTAGTGACTCCGACCATCACTTTATAGACGTAATAATGGATATGTCCCGTGGTTAAAGCTTTGTACCTATCCCACTAGTGACTCCGACCATCACTTTATAGACGTAATAATGGATATGTCCCGTGGTTAAAGCTTTGTACCTATCCCACTAGTGACTTCGACCACCACTTTATAGACGTAATAATGGATATGTCCCGTGGTTAAAGCTTTGTACCTATCCCACTAGTGACTCCGACCATCACTTTATAGACGTAATAATGGATATGTCCCGTGGTTAAAGCTTTGTACCTATCCCACTAGTGACTCCGACCATCACTTTATAGACGTAATAATGGATATGTCCCGTGGTTAAAGCTTTGTACCTATCACACTATTGACTCCGACCATCACTTTATAGACGTAATAATTGATATGTCCCGTGGTTAAAGCTTTGTACCTATCCCACTAGTAACTTCGACCATCACTTTATACACGTAATAATTGATATGTCCCGTGGTTAAAGCTTTGTACCTATCCCACTAGTAACTTCGACCATCACTTTATAGACGTAATAATGGATATGTCCCGTGGTTAAAGCTTTGTACCTATCCCACTAGTGACTTCGACCATCACTTTATAGACGTAATAATTGATATGTCCCGTGGTTAAAGCTTTGTACCTATCCCACTAGTGACTCCGACCATCACTTTATAGACGTAATAATTGATATGTCCCGTGGTTAAAGCTTTGTACCTATCCCACTAGTAACTCCGACCATCACTTTATAGACGTAATAATTGATATGTCCCGTGGTTAAAGCTTTGTACCTATCCCACTAGTAACTTCGACCATCACTTTATACACGTAATAATTGATATGTCCCGTGGTTAAAGCTTTGTACCTATCCCACTAGTAACTTCGACCATCACTTTATACACGTAATAATTGATATGTCCCGTGGTTAAAGCTTTGAACCTATCCCACTAGTGACTTCGACCATCACTTTATAGACGTAATAATGGATATGTCCCGTGGTTAAAGCTGTGTACCTATCCCACTAGTGACTTCGACCATCACTTTATAGACGTAATAATTGATATGTCCCGTGGTTAAAGCTTTGTACCTATCCCACTAGTGACTCCGACCATCACTTTATAGACGTAATAATTGATATGTCCCGTGGTTAAAGCTTTGTACCTATCCCACTAGTAACTCCGACCATCACTTTATAGACGTAATAATTGATATGTCCCGTGGTTAAAGCTTTGTACCTATCCCACTAGTAACTTCGACCATCACTTTATAGACGTAATAATGGATATGTCCCGTGGTAAAAGCTTTGTACCTATCCCACTAGTGACTTCGACCATCACTTTATAGACGTAATAATTGATATGTCCCGTGGTTAAAGCTTTGTACCTATCCCACTAGTAACTTCGACCATCACTTTATAGACGTAATAATGGATATGTCCCGTGGTTAAAGCTTTGTACCTATCCCACTAGTGACTTCGACCATCACTTTATAGACGTAATAATTGATATGTCCCGTGGTTAAAGCTTTGTACCTATCCCACTAGTAACTTCGACCATCACTTTATAGACGTAATAATGGATATGTCTCGTGGTTAAAGCTTTGTACCTATCCCACTAGTAACTTCGACCATCACTTTATAGACGTAATAATGGATATGTCCCGTGGTTAAAGCTTTGTACCTATCCCACTAGTAACTTCGACCATCACTTTATACACGTAATACTTGATATGTCCCGTGGTTAAAGCTTTGTACCTATCCCACTAGTAACTTCGACCATCACTTTATACACGTAATAATTGATATGTCCCGTGGTTAAAGCTTTGTACCTATCCCACTAGTAACTTCGACCATCACTTTATAGACGTAATAATGGATATGTCCTGTGGTTAAAGCTTTGTACCTATCCAACTAGTGACTTCGACCATCACTTTATAGACGTAATAATTGATATGTCCCGTGGTTAAAGCTTTGTACCTATCCCACTAGTGACTACGACCATCACTTTATAGACGTAATAATTGATATATCCCGTGGTTAAAGCTTTGTACCTATCCCACTAGTAACTCCGACCATCACTTTATAGACGTAATAATTGATATGTCCCGTGGTTAAAGCTTTGTACCTATCCCACTAGTAACTTCGACCATCACTTTATAGACGTAATAATGGATATGTCCCGTGGTTAAAGCCTTGTACCTATCCCACTAGTGACTTCGACCATCACTTTATAGACGTAATAATTGATATGTCCCGTGGTTAAAGCTTTGTACCTATCCCACTAGTAACTTCGACCATCACTTTATAGACGTAATAATGGATATGTCCCGTGGTTAAAGCTTTGTACCTATCCCACTAGTGACTTCGACCATCACTTTATAGACGTAATAATTGATATGTCCCGTGGTTAAAGCTTTGTACCTATCCCACTAGTAACTTCGACCATCACTTTATAGACGTAATAATGGATATGTCTCGTGGTTAAAGCTTTGTACCTATCCCACTAGTAACTTCGACCATCACTTTATAGACGTAATAATGGATATGTCCCGTGGTTAAAGCTTTGTACCTATCCCACTAGTAACTTCGACCATCACTTTATAGACGTAATAATGGATATGTCCCGTGGTTAAAGTTTTGTACCTATCCCACTAGTAACTTCGACCATCACTTTATAGACGTAATAATGGATATGTCCCGTGGTTAAAGCTTTGTACCTATCCCACTAGTGACTTCGACCATCACTTTATAGACGTAATAATGGATATGTCCCGTGGTTAAAGCTTTGTACCTATCCCACTAGTAACTTCGACCATCACTTTATAGACGTAATAATGGATATGTCCCGTGGTTAAAGCTTTGTACCTATCCCACTAGTAACTTCGACCATCACTTTATAGACGTAATAATGGATATGTCCCGTGGTTAAAGCTTTGTACCTATCCCACTAGTGACTTCGACCATCACTTTATAGACGTAATACTGGATATGTCCCGTGGTTAAAGCTTTGTACCTATCCCACTAGTGACTTCGACCATCACTTTATAGACGTAATAATGGATATGTCCCGTGGTTAAAGCTTTGTACCTATCCCACTAGTAACTTCGACCATCACTTTATAGACGTAATAATGGATATGTCCCGTGGTTAAAGCTTTGTACCTATCCCACTAGTGACTTCGACCATCACTTTATAGACGTAATAATGGATATGTCCCGTGGTTAAAGCTTTGTACCTATCCCACTAGTGACTTCGACCATCACTTTATAGACGTAATAATGGATATGTCCCGTGGTTAAAGCTTTGTACCTATCCCACTAGTAACTTCGACCATCACTTTATAGACGTAATAATGGATATGTCCCGTGGTTAAAGCTTTGTACCTATCCCACTAGTGACTTCGACCATCACTTTATAGACGTAATAATGGATATGTCCCGTGGTTAAAGCTTTGTACCTATCCCACTAGTGACTTCGACCATCACTTTATAGACGTAATAATGGATATGTCCCGTGGTTAAAGCTTTGTACCTATCCCACTAGTAACTTCGACCATCACTTTATAGACGTAATAATGGATATGTCCCGTGGTTAAAGCTTTGTACCTATCCCACTAGTGACTTCGACCATCACTTTAAAGACGTAATAATGGATATGTCCCGTGGTTAAAGCTTTGTACCTATCCCACTAGTGACTTCGACCATCACTTTATAGACGTAATAATGGATATGTCCCGTGGTTAAAGCTTTGTACCTATCCCACTAGTAACTTCGACCATCACTTTATAGACGTAATAATGGATATGTCCCGTGGTTAAAGCTTTGTACGTATCCCACTAGTAACGTCGACCATCACTTTATAGACGTAATAATGGATATGTCCCGTGGTTAAAGCTTTGTACCTATCCCACTAGTGACTTCGACCATCACTTTATAGACGTAATAATGGATATGTCCCGTGGTTAAAGCTTTGTACCTATCCCACTAGTAACTCCGACCATCACTTTATAGACGTAATAATGGATATGTCCCGTAGTTAAAGCTTTGTACCTATCCCACTAGTAACTTCGACCATCACTTTATAGACGTAATAATTGATATGTCCCGTGGTTAAAGCTTTGTACCTATCCCACTAGTAACTTCGACCATCACTTTATAGACGTAATAATTGATATGTCCCGTGGTTAAAGCTTTGTACCTATCCCACTAGTAACTTCGACCATCACTTTATAGACGTAATAATTGATATGTCACGTGGTTAAAGCTTTGTACCTATCCCACTAGTAACTTCGACCATCACTTTATAGACGTAATAATGGATATGTCCCGTGGTTAAAGCTTTGTACCTATCCCACTAGTAACTTCGACCATCACTTTATAGACGTAATAATGGATATGTCCCGTGGTTAAAGCTTTGTACCTATCCCACTAGTAACTTCGACCATCACTTTATAGACGTAATAATGGATATGTCCCGTGGTTAAAGCTTTGTACCTATCCCACTAGTAACTTCGACCTTCACTTTATAGACGTAATAATGGATATGTCCCGTGGTTAAAGCTTTGTACCTATCCCACTAGTAACTTCGACCATCACTTTATAGACGTAATAATTGATATGTCCCGTGGTTAAAGCTTTGTACCTATCCCACTAGTAACTTCGACCATCACTTTATAGACGTAATAATTGATATGTCCCGTGGTTAACGCTTTGTACCTATCCCACTAGTAACTTCGACCATCACTTTATAGACGTAATAATTGATATGTCCCGTGGTTAAAGCTTTGTACCTATCCCACTAGTAACTTCGACCATCACTTTATAGACGTAATAATGGATATGTCCCGTGGTTAAAGCTTTGTACCTATCCCACTAGTAACTTCGACCATCACTTTATAGACGTAATAATGGATATGTCCCGTGGTTAAAGCTTTGTACCTATCCCACTAGTAACTTCGACCATCACTTTATAGACGTAATAATTGATATGTCCCGTGGCTAAAGCTTTGTACCTATCCCACTAGTAACTTCGACCATCACTTTATAGACGTAATAATTGATATGTCCCGTGGTTAAAGCTTTGTACCTATCCCACTAGTAACTTCGACCATCACTTTATAGACGTAATAATTGATATGTCCCGTGGTTAAAGCTTTGTACCTATCCCACTAGTAACTTCGACCATCACTTTATAGACGTAATAATGGATATGTCCCGTGGTTAAAGCTTTGTACCTATCCCACTAGTAACTTCGACCATCACTTTATAGACGTAATAATTGATATGTCCCGTGGTTAAAGCTTTGTACCTATCCCACTAGTAACTTCGACCATCACTTTATAGACGTAATAATTGATATGTCCCGTGGTTAAAGCTTTGTACCTATCCCACTAGTAACTTCGACCATCACTTTATAGACGTAATAATTGATATGTCCCGTGGTTAAAGCTTTGTACCTATCCCACTAGTAACTTCGACCATCACTTTATAGACGTAATAATGGATATGTCTCGTGGTTAAAGCTTTGTACCTATCCCACTAGTGACTTCGACCATCACTTTATAGACGTAATAATTGATATGTCCCGTGGTTAAAGCTTTGTACATATCCCACTAGTGACTTCGACCATCACTTTATAGACGTAATAATGGATATGTCCCGTGGTTAAAGCTTTGTACCTATCCCACTAGTAACTTCGACCATCACTTTATAGACGTAATAATTGATATGTCTCGTGGTTAAAGCTTTGTACCTATCCCACTAGTGACTTCGACCATCACTTTATAGACGTAATAATTGATATGTCCCGTGGTTAAAGCTTTGTACCTATCCCACTAGTGACTTCGACCATCACTTTATAGACGTAATAATGGATATGTCCCGTGGTTAAAGCTTTGTACCTATCCCACTAGTAACTTCGACCATCACTTTATAGACGTAATAATTGATATGCCCGTGGTTAAAGCTTTGTACCTATTCAACTAGTAACTTCGACCATCACTTTATAGACGTAATAATGGATATGTCCCGTGGTTAAAGCTTTGTACCTATCCCACTAGTAACTTCGACCATCACTTTATAGACGTAATAATGGATATGTCCCGTGGTTAAAGCTTTTTACCTATCCCACTAGTAACTTCGACCATCACTTTAAAGACGTAATAATTGATATGTCCCGTGGTTAAAGCTTTGTACCTATCCCACTAGTAACTTCGACCATCACTTGAAAGACGTAATAATGGATATGTCCCGTGGTTAAAGCTTTGTACCTATCCCACTAGTGACTTCGACCATCACTTTAAAGACGTAATAATGGATATGTCCCGTGGTTAAAGCTTTGTACCTATCCCACTAGTGACTTCGACCATCACTTTATAGACGTAATAATGGATATGTCCCGTGGTTAAAGCTTTGTACCTATCCCACTAGTGACTTCGACCATCACTTTATAGACGTAATAATTGATATGTCCCGTGGTTAAAGCTTTGTACCTATCCCACTAGTGACTTCGACCATCACTTTAAAGACGTAATAATGGATATGTCCCGTGGTTAAAGCTTTGTACCTATCCCACTAGTGACTTCGACCATCACTTTATAGACGTAATAATGGATATGTCCCGTGGTTAAAGATTTGTACCTATCCCACTAGTGACTTCGACAATCACTTTAAAGACGTAATAATGGATATGTCCCGTGGTTAAAGCTTTGTACCTATCCCACTAGTGACTTCGACCATCACTTTATAGACGTAATAATGGATATGTCCCGTGGTTAAAGCTTTGTACCTATCCCACTAGTGACTTCGACCATCACTTTATAGACGTAATAATTGATATGTCCCGTGGTTAAAGCTTTGTACCTATCCCTCTAGTAACTTCGACCATCACTTTATAGACGTAATAATGGATATGTCCCGTGGTTAAAGCTTTGTACCTATCCCACTAGTGACTTCGACCATCACTTTAAAGACGTAATAATAGAGATGTCCCGTGGTTAAAGCTTTGTACCTATCCCACTAGTGACTTCGACCATCACTTTATAGACATAATAATGGATATGTCCCGTGGTTAAAGCTTTGTACCTATCCCACTAGTGACTTCGACCATCACTTTAAAGACGTAATAATAGATATGTCCCGTGGTTAAAGCTTTGTACCTATCCCACTAGTGACTTCGACCATCACTTTATAGACGTAATAATTGATATGTCTCGTGGTTAAAGCTTTGTACCTATCCCACTAGTGACTTCGACCATCACTTTAAAGACGTAATAATTGATATGTCCCATGGTTAAAGCTTTGTACCTATCCCACTAGTGACTTCGACCATCACTTTATAGACGTAATAATTGATATGTCTCGTGGTTAAAGCTTTGTACCTATCCCACTAGTGACTTCGACCACACTTTAAAGACGTAATAATAGATATGTCCCGTGGTTAAAGCTTTGTACCTATCCCACTAGTGACTTCGACCATCACTTTATAGACGTAATCATGGATATGTCCCGTGGTTAAAGCTTTGTACCTATCCCACTAGTGACTTCGACCATCACTTTATAGACGTAATAATGGATATGTCCCGTGGTTAAAGCTTTGTACCTATCCCACTAGTGACTTCGACCATCACTTTAAAGACGTAATAATAGATATGTCCCGTGGTTAAAGCTTTGTACCTATCCCACTAGTGACTTCGACCATCACTTTATAGACGTAATAATGGATATGTCCCGTGGTTAAAGCTTTGTACCTATCCCACTAGTGACTTCGACCATCACTTTATAGACGTAATAATGGATATGTCCCGTGGTTAAAGCTTTGTACCTATCCCACTAGTGACTTCGACCATCACTTTATAGACGTAATAATGGATATGTCCCGTGGTTAAAGCTTTGTACCTATCCCACTAGTGACTTCGACCATCACTTTAAAGACGTAATAATAGATATGTCCCGTGGTTAAAGCTTTGTACCTATCCCACTAGTGACTTCGACCATCACTTTATAGACGTAATAATGGATATGTCCCGTGGTTAAAGCTTTGTACCTATCCCACTAGTGACTTCGACCATCACTTTAAAGACGTAATAATAGATATGTCCCGTGGTTAAAGCTTTGTACCTATCCCACTAGTGACTTCGACCATCACTTTATAGACGTAATAATGGATATGTCCCGTGGTTAAAGCTTTGTACCTATCCCACTAGTGACTTCGACCATCACTTTAAAGACGTAATAATAGATATGTCCCGTGGTTAAAGCTTTGTACCTATCCCACTAGTGACTTCGACCATCACTTTATAGACGTAATAATTGATATGTCTCGTGGTTAAAGCTTTGTACCTATCCCACTAGTGACTTCGACCATCACTTTAAAGACGTAATAATTGATATGTCCCATGGTTAAAGCTTTGTACCTATCCCACTAGTGACTTCGACCATCACTTTATAGACGTAATAATTGATATGTCTCGTGGTTAAAGCTTTGTACCTATCCCACTAGTGACTTCGACCATCACTTTAAAGACGTAATAATAGATATGTCCCGTGGTTAAAGCTTTGTACCTATCCCACTAGTAACTTCGACCATCACTTTAAAGACGTAATAATAGATATGTCCCGTGGTTAAAGCTTTGTACCTATCCCACTAGTGACTTCGACCATCACTTTATAGACGTAATAATTGATATGTCTCGTGGTTAAAGCTTTGTACCTATCCCACTAGTGACTTCGACCATCACTTTAAAGACGTAATAATTGATATGTCCCATGGTTAAAGCTTTGTACCTATCCCACTAGTGACTTCGACCATCACTTTATAGACGTAATAATTGATATGTCTCGTGGTTAAAGCTTTGTACCTATCCCACTAGTGACTTCGACCATCACTTTAAAGACGTAATAATTGATATGTCCCGTGGTTAAAGCTTTGTACCTATCCCACTAGTGACTTCGACCATCACTTTAAAGACGTAATAATTGATATGTCCCATGGTTAAAGCTTTGTACCTATCCCACTAGTGACTTCGACCATCACTTTAAAGACGTAATAATTGATATGTCCCATGGTTAAAGCTTTGTACCTATCCCACTAGTGACTACGACAATCACTTTAAAGACGTAATAATTGATATGTCCCGTGGTTAAAGCTTTGTACCTATCCCACTAGTAACTTCGACCATCACTTTAAAGACGAAATAATTGATATGTCCCGTGGTTAAAGCTTTGTACCTATCCCACTAGTGACTTCGACCATCACTTTAAAGACGTCATAATTGATATGTCCCGTGGGCAAAGCTTTGTACCTATACCACTAATAACTTCGACCATCACTTTAAAGACGTAATAATTGATATGTCCCGTGGTTAAAGCTTTGTACCTATCCCACTAGTAACTTCGACCATCACTTTATAGACGTAATAATTGACATGTTCCGTGGTTAAAGCTTTGTACCTATCCCACAAGTAGCTTTGACCATCACGTTAAAGACGTAATAATTGACATGTCCCGTGGTTAAAGCTTTGTACCTATCCCACTAGTAACTTCGACCATCACTTTAAAGACGTAATAATTGACATGTCCCGTGGTTAAAGCTTTGTACCTATCCCACTAGTAGCTTTGACCATCACGTTAAAGACGTAATAATTGACATGTCCCGTGGTTAAAGCGTTGTACCTATCCCACTAGTAACTTCGACCATCACTTTAAAGACGTAATAATTGACATGTCCCGTGGTTAAAGCTTTGTACCCATCCCACTAGTAACGTCGACCATCACTTTATAGACGTAATAATTGACATATCCCGTGGTTAAAGCTGTGTACCTATCCCACTAGTAGCTTTGACCATCACGTTAAAGACGTAATAATTGACATGTCCCGTGGTTAAAGCTTTGTACCTATCCCACTAGTAGCTTTGACCATCACGTTAAAGACGTAATAATTGATATGTCCCGTGGTTAAAGCTTTGTACCTATCACACTAGTAACTTCGACCATCACTTTATAGACGTAATAATTGATATGTCCCTTGGTAAATGCTTTGTACCTGTCCCACTAGTGACTTCGACCATCACTTTAAAGACGTAGTAATTGATATGTCCCGTGGTTAAAGCTTTGTACCTATCCCACTAGTAACTTCGACCATCACTTTAAAGACGTAATAATTGATATGTCCCGTGGTTAAAGCTTTGTACCTATCCCACAAGTAACTTCGACCATCACGTTAAAGACGTAATAATTGATATGTCCCGTGGTTAAAGCTTTGTACCTATCCCACTAGTAACTTCGACCATTACTTTAAAGACGTAATAATTGACATGTCTCGTGGTTAAAGCTGTGTACCTATCCCACTAGTAACTTCGACCATCACTTTAAAGACGTAATAATTGATATGTCCCGTGGTTAAAGCTTTGTACCTATCCCACAAGTAACTTCGACCATCACTTTAAAGACGTAATAATTAATATGTCCCGTGGTTAAAGCTTTGTACCTATCCCACTAGTAAGTTCGACCATCACTTTAAAGACGTAATAATTGATATGTCTCGTGGTTAAAGCTTTGTAAAAGTGTTTCTTAAGCTTGATATCTCAAAGATATTATTTTGATAAATGGTCTAGATATTTATCTGGGTAAACCCTCCGCACCTGCCCAAGCCCCACCCTACCACTAGTATTGATCTTATAAACAAAGGTTCTGGTTCAAGTTTTGATTAAATTCCGCTTAAAGGAAGATACCATTTATTGAAATCACACAATCGAATAATTGATGTCATAAAAAGTAGATATACAAGTCGAACAGGAAATGTAGCATTCAAGGAACACAGACAACCAAACCCTCGCATAGAAACAAACAACAACCACAAAGGTGAATAAAAGGAAAGATATGACAATTTCACCCACTTGTTGATATCATAATAATTCAGATTTTAGTATCAACGATCTAGATTGATAATACAGACTGAATCTCTTTCATAGCAATACAAGAACAAATCTGCGACAGGAGTTGCGCAGTTCGTACCCATAGGGATAACAATAATTTGTTTATAGACGGTAGGTTCATTCTTGAGGAAAATACCATCTGAAAATGGGTGCTTCAGAAACTTCTCAGCAAGTCTCAAAATGAAATCTCCTTCATCTTTCATAGTGTAAAAGTGTGACATTTCACCTAACCAGGTTCTTTTAAGGATCAAACGGGAGGAAAAGAAGTAAGAATGGTCTAGTTTGTTTGATTCGTTATAATTTGACCAAAATAATTGGTATCTCTGTAGTAATAATATCAGTGCTACATTTCTATGTAAAGAAATAAAGAAGGGAGGTGAAATAAGGTAATAAATAAAGAAAATGTTAGAGAAACAAACAACGCCTCTTACCCCAAAACGCCGCACGCCCAGAACTAACGATGCACGTCACGTCGCAGTTTGACGTCAACCACTTTACGTCATATTTGACGTCGACGTCAGCACCTGACGTCGTATCGTGCGTACGTTATTTATATCAATTAGCTTTTACTAAATTAATAATTGAATTAGAGATCGTATAGTGGATTTTAATAATGGTTTGTACAAGCAGTGATTGGTCAAGACCAAGTATCAATACTCGTAATACCAAGCAGTCATAATAATTCATATCTATAAATCTATTGGAAATGCTAAGTAATTCAAGGAATAATTTGGAACTCTGTAAAAATAGCAATACAAGAACAAATCTGCGACAAGAGTTGCACAGTTGGTACCCATAGGTATAGCAACAATATGTGTATAAACGGTAGTTTCATTCCTGACGAAAATATCATCTGAAAATGAGTGCTTCACAAACTTCTTAGCAAGTCCACAAAGTGTAATTGTCTAAACTGCCGTTAGTCGTTCGTTAGTAAACCAACGCTTTAGTAGTGTTACAGGCCTAAAACGTTAGAATCTAAGTTAGAATCCGGACAAAGTTAATTTTGAGAATATTTACTGTTCCAAGGGGCATAACTCTATAATTACTGAGGCGATCGGGTAACACTATATGTACTTCCATAATTCATTCAAAGGCGGGGGTATAACAAAAACACAATATTATCCCCACCACCACTCATCCCCAACTACTGGGCAGACATCCGAGTTTGAAATAAAACAATCGTTTGATTTGTTGGTTTTCTTTCACAGACGAGTATATATACCAAGATAAATTATTTGTAGAAATATGGACAATTGACAAGTATTAATGATTTTTTAGTATGTATGACCTTTTGATCCTTCGACCCTTGATAGCCCCTGGTCGAGGAGCCAAATATATGCTGGTCTAGCTCGCCTTGAGGAAAAGTCATAAACTAAATGGTTTAATTATAAAAAGAGGGAGAACAACGTTAACCATGACAAATTACAAAAAAACCATTACAGTTGAATAGAACCTAAAGGTAACTGAAAATGCACATACAATTAGTTTTTTTCTAAAATCCTGCACACGAATTGGTTGAAGTTAAAGCAATTGCTACTACTAATTATGTGACGCTAACAAATAGTATGAAAGGAGAAATTGGAATACGAACACGATACATACTAAATTCATTGCAGTCTCAGTTTGATTGTTCAAGAATGGTAGTAAAAACTGCTTCCTACCGTTCACGCCCTCTACTCGGGTTGCAGAACTTAATTATTTAAATGTCAATAGTACGAAATATTCCGCGATCCCGAAGATGGTATACCTATGACGGTGAACATGGAACCTCCAATTTGGTATTGTCATACCATTCCATGGTCAGCGACGTATGGATCCAGTTTGTAATAAAACAGCCAAAACCGTGCTGTCTTTTATTTATTTGTTTAGTTCAGTGCTTTAATTGTCAAAAACAATGAAATGAGTTAAAATAGGTTATTATGATAACCTTTATTACGAGTTTACATGTTTGCGACCATTGAGTATCTGATATACCGTCAACAATTCAAAATTACAGTACAGTTAACCATTTAATAAACGAAAATGAAGACTAATGTTATCAAGATACAATGTATAATCACAACGGCCATAGCTTTAGCGGATGCGCTAGTTCTGCTGCTACACTGGTGTAATTAAACGTAATGCTGCTACACTGGTGTAATTACACATAATGCTGCTACACTGGTGTAATTAACGTAATGCTGCTACACTGGTGTAATTACACGCAATGCTGCTACACTGGTGTAATTGAACGTAATGCTGCTACACTGGTGTAATTAACGTAATGCTGCTACACTGGTGTAATTAAACGTAATGCTGTTACACTGGTGTAATTACACGTAATGCTGCTACACTGGTGTTATTAACGTAATGCTGCTACACTGGTGTAATTAACGTAATGCTGCTACACTGTTGTAATTACACGCAATGCTGCTACACTGGTGTAATTACAAGTAATGCTGCTACATTTGTGTAATTAACGTAATGCTGCTACACTGGTGTAATTAAACGTGATGCTGCTACACTGGTGTAATTAAACGTAATGCGCTGATATCGGTACTAGCGTTTTTCTGCTTCTGTATAACTATCCTACTAAATATAGATCACGACGTCGTATATGACATATGACGTTGTCACCTTGTGTATACAGGTAGTTATACAAGTTGAACATTGCGGGTTTCAACAGCAATTCCTTTAGTTGTATTTAAATACTTACTTAATTAACTACTTCAATAGAAAAACTTAGGTGAAATGTGTTTCACCAAAGATATTAAGTTTCTAATTAAAAACTATGTAAAAAAAATTAAAAATTAAATGTCGATTGCGAATTTGTCTATTTTGCAATCAGTGGAAATAAGGTACATGCAGTTTTTTTTCATGGCAACCAAACACCACAAAGCATGGTAACAGATGTTTTTTTGATCATCCTTTTGATAAAATAAGGCAATTTAACTGTTTTACATTTGTTTTATGTATTTAGTAATGTTGCTGATATATTTGTGTAAATATATACATTGAAATATGGTACAGTAGTATAGTATGTATTTAATGAAATTAACAGATAAACCAATAATATAAAAGAGTCTTATGTTAATACAGTAATCGACTGATGTATCATTTTTATCATGCAGATTTGTACTTTTCTGCCTATAAAGCGGTGACCTAACACATTTGGCTTTATTAGGCACTGACCAATAAAGCAAATCAATGCGGAATCCCTCGGCGTTGATTGTACATAACGCTATCTGACGCCATAAGACAAACCAAAACAACAACATGGCGTCGTCCTCGATAAGCGTAACATTCTGCTTAATAGATAATAATAGTAATTCATTCAGAAAATGTGGATGATCTACATCATAAATAATATATTATGTCAGTGCCTTTGACTATCAAGTTTTTAGGCTCGGCACATTTTCTAAGCCTCGCCTAATACGCTTGATAGTAAAAGGCACTGACATAATATTCTCTGTGTACTGTCTATGTATGTGACACAATTAAGTTTAAAAATATGTTTTTCAGCTCGGTATAAATAGCGCTATCAGTGGTACTCGGTTGGCGCTTACGACGTTTGCTTCAAAGAAGAATAGGATTTTCAACCAACATGACGGAATTAATGAATTGTTTGGAAGTTATAAAGAGGCTCAAGAAAGAATTGACAATATTACAAAAGAGAGTATACCCAAAGAAATAGGTGATTATATTATTTATAGATATGTAAGGGCATTTCATACATTTAGTGCCATTGGATAAATATATATTATATATACTAGTATACTTTTAATTTGGTTCATAGTTTTACCTCGGACTGTTTATATCTACAATGTTTATTGTTGATTTTGTCATTCAGTCTCATTTAAATAAATATCATGTATATGTTTCTGAAAAGATGCGTATAGATAATTGTGTAAACATGTTTATATGTTTCATGGATGTTTATGTCTGAGACAGACACTTGTATGAACTTTTATAGCAGTATATAAACAAGGCATTGTGAGATTGATATTAGTTCAGTATTAACTTCAGTATATAAACAAGGCACTGTGAGATTAATCAGTTCAGTATTAACTTCAGTATATAAACAAGGCATTGTGAGATTGATATTAGTTCAGTATTAACTTCAGTATAAAAACAAGGCACTGTGAGATTGATATTAGTTCAGTATTAACTTCAGTATATAAACAAGGCACTGTGAGATTGATATAAGTTCAGTATTAACTTCAGTATATAAACAAGGCACTGTGAGATTGATATTAGTTCAGTATTAACTTCAGTATATAAACAAGGCACTGTGAGATTGATATTAGTTCAGTATTAACTTCAGTATATAA
>JAWPHD010022507.1:0-24889 GCA_037043455.1 Cyrtodaria siliqua | reverse complement strand
ACCAATAAAGTTAAGTCATACAATTTTTAATCATACTATAATTAATATATTCACTTTTTTGCATTCATGTGTGAATGTAAATGTGTTACCAAAACCATAAAAACTCACTTATAACCAAATAAAAATACTCAACAGATATTTTCTATTGAAAGATTACTTTTTGTCATTAAGTTCTATAAAATAGTGGTAATGTATAGTAAACTAGAACTAGTGAGCAAATGATTGAGAGATCTGAGTGAGTATTATTGATTTAGGATTTTGTTATACATATTTTTGTAAAATAATTAATGTAAATGTTGTAAGGTGTACAAGGGGATGGTCCTCCTCGACCCCTCGTACATCATTGGACGGGGAGAATAAATGGGTCTCCAACATATGGAGACTGAAAAAAAAAATAAAAAAAAATAAATAAATACAATATTATCCTAAACATAACTAGAACTGTCGCCGGAGGCGGACAAATACCCCTCTCTGGCAACTTGTTTGGGGGTGGGTAAACATACAAGACTTTGTTCCTATAAGATATATAGACATATACTATAGAGAATATGCCATTGTGCTGGTATTTATAATGCATATGTGTCTATCAAAAACATTATTTTAATAGATGCAAATAGAGATCAAATGATCCTTGAGTTGGTATATAATTCCTTATTTAAAGTCAGAAGCTACAATAAAACGAAAAGCACAAGATGACCTGTCTCACTCTACTGCTGTTAACAGTTACGGAATTCAAGTGAAAAAAACAAAGCTTCCATGCTCAAAACAAGAGGATTGGTAGTCTCTCAGTTGAAATCACTTGACCCTCACTGCTTTGGGTTCGAGCCCTCATGGAACCAGGAATCTTTATGTAAGGAAGCTATCCAGCTGGCTTGCAGAACCCAGGAGCCTGCCCATGCATTAAAATTCTGCCTCCAATGGAAGCTGGAAATTTAGATGTTGGTGCGACTATAAAATTCAATTTAATTCTAAACAAAAGGGTCAACATGGCCGTGAATAGCAAATCTGATGATCTTTGAAAAACGAAAAACGAATCAGATCAAGCAGTTGTTGGCGCGCCACTGCAAACTACTATGCCTGCCTTAAAGTGTTCAGGCCCAGTAAGTGTACATATATGGTTTAGGGTGGAAATCTCAATGGTTTCCAAGTTATGACCCAGGGGCTAAGTCCCAAGGGATGGAGATGGACCCCAGTGCAAAATTAATGCTGGTTGGATTGCTTTATCCATGTGTTCATGCCCATTAAGTGTATATATGGTTATAGGGTGGGGATCGCGAGGCTTCCAAGTTATGACCCAGGGGCTATGTCCCAAGGGGTGGCGATGGACCCCAGGGCAAATGCTGTTGGATTGTTTTATCCATCTGTTCATGCCCGATAAGTGTATATATGGTTATAGGGTGGGGATCTCGAGGTTTCCAAGTTATGACCCAGGGGCTATGTCCCAAATAACCAAAGGTGGTTAAATTAATATTTCTGCTTGCTAGTATTGAAATTCTGTCCTTATTCCAGCCCATCTCATTCCAAATTGTCATAACAATAGATTATGGTACTTTTGATACACAGTTTGATCTGCTTCAAAGTGACCTCACACTTTATACTTCTACAGACGGATCCCTATAAAAGCATAAACTATGAGACCACTATAAAGCAAGTCAAACTGATTATCAACAGTACCATAACCAATGGTTCTGCCAAATTTGGAGAGGTGCTGGAATAAATGAATACATTTCCACAATAGCGAACTATGATATTAAACCACCTATATCTTGATCACAATGAATTACAGAAACACACACGATGGAATTGTTAAGTGCTCATCAACACAATGTTCCCAAGGATGGGGATGGACCCCAGGGGCAATACTGGCTGGATGGTTGTATCTGCTGTTCACGCTCCGTCAGCGTGTAACTGCTGTTTTAGAAAAGAAAATATCTTACGGGTTTTCCCTATGTAAGTATATTTAATATTTAAATACTTCAAACATGTGATCCCTGGGGTGGGTCCAAATTGCAGATTCAAGGGCAGATAACTCCTGTTGATACCATTGAATTTCAAGAATTCATCAGAGATCTTATATATACATAACTACTGTGTAGGTTTAGTGAAGTCTGATGAAAACTGGAGGGGCTAGAGTGCACACACGGCAAAACTATGCATTTTTGCCAATTCAAGGATGGACAACACAACTATTAGCTATTAGCAATCAAATCTAGCTGGTTCAAGAACTTGTCCAAGATCTTATGTATATATTACTACTGCTTAATTTTGGTTAAGATCGGATACAAAATAAAGGTGCAAGTGATGAAGAGGCAAAACATTGCATATTTTTATTAAATCAACGGCCACAACTCTGATGTTTATTATCAAACTCGTCTGAGCGTTCATCAATATTAACATTCTGCAAAAGTTTTGCAAAATGAATTGAACTGAATTGGGGTTTTAAGGTGCACCAACACATGAAAGGTTATATGGCGCCTAACAGGAATGAACATGCCAGGCTCATCCTCCATTTACATCAAGATAAAATATGGAGAATGGGCTTAGAACCTTCTCACTCTGAACTGCAGAGTTGCTGCAAATTCTATTGTAGACACTCCATTTACGCTGGAGCCACGTATATTGTTTTTCTACCACTGCTCTAGTGATGTGAGCGAGATGGCACCTGAAACAATGCAGGGATCTAGATGAAGACCTTTAATGAACATGAACAAAAAATGATAAAATTAACATGAATTTGCAAAATGAAGGCACTAGACTGTAGACTAAGCAAAATGAAGGTGCTAGAATGCAGACAAGGCAAAATATAGCATCTTTTCACTTTAAATCAAGGGCCATAACTCTGGGGTTTATCAAGCATTAATGATGTTTTTCAAAGTTGTCCGAGCTTTCATCGATTTTAAGACTGGTCAAGTTTGATAAAGACTGAATGCAAAATGAAGGTGCTAGAGTGTTGACAAGGCAAAATATAACATTTTTCATTAAGACAAGGGTAATGATGATTATTATCGGATATTGGTAGTTATTCAAATTTATCCGAGCTTTCCATGACATTAAGACTTTGCTTATGTTTGGTAAAGATCGGATGAAAAATGAAACGCTAGTGGTTTAACAAAGCAAAATATACCATTTACCATTAAAGCAAGGGCCATTAACTCTGGTGTTTATTATCCTACATTGGTTTTCAAACTCGTCCGAGCTCTTATATATATTAAAGACTATGGCCAAGTTTGATAAAGTCTGAATGCAAAATGAAGGTGTTTGAGTGGTTACATCAAAAATATATGGAAGATGGACGCCTTCGGCCAGTAGAGCTAAAGTAGAGCTTAAAACACAGCCTTGACTCGTTAGTTTAGATGTGTATACCGGAATGGTAGAAGGTTTACACACTTACATTTCATATTATTCAGGATGGCCCCAAGAATATGAAAATAAAATTCCCTGATATTCAGTCCGAGATTTTCCCCTGACCCAACATTGAGTTTTCCAGATTATCGTAAAAAATATACAGCCTCCATTCTCCCCTTTGCTATTCCCTTCACCCTTCACCCTTTACCACCTAATACCATATATTAGGGCTGTAACAAATACTCTATGAGGCGAATACAATACGCCTCATGAATATGGGGCAGCGTATATAAATATATATTTACGAATACAAAAATCACATGAGTAATTACCATTAACAGTCGATGACATTGCCGTTAAGTGCCTTGTGTTTCAGGTTTACAATAATGTATTCTCTATTTTTTTAAGTTTATTAACAAACAAAACATGTTACAACCGTGCATCTTTTATTGAAACAAGCACATCAAGAATTGCAGGGCAATCCGTAGTCCCCCACCGGCCCAAACAAACATTTTCCAGACATTTTCTATGATGGAGGTCAAAGATCAAGGTCATGGTCACAATGACCTTATTTTGGTAACGACACACCGCTATTCCAAGATGTATTCACATACCAATTTTGGTATCTCTAAGTGTTATTTTATTGAAAATACGGTCCGGACAAGCATTTTCTATGACAAAGGTCACAGGTCAAAGTCAAGGTCACAGTGACCTTTTTTTGGTACGTGACACACCGCTATCCCAAGATGTATCCACATACCAAGTTTGGCATCTCAGAAATATATTAACTAAAACAATTAATGGTCGCTTCTATATTAATTGTTTAAAACAGTGTTTATTAAAGTTATGTGCTCATGGTTATTCATGGACATGTCCATGTTTATTTACGAGACACATTTAAATAAGACTACACACAAATCTTCAGTAGTACATTAAATACAGTAAAATTATATTTTATAGAAATTCGGCAATACTTATCTGATCACATTTTTGTTTTAAAATTGGTTGATGAAATAAAACAAATGTGTGCTTCATATGCAAGCTACAACTTCATTCATTATAATATATATACTATGGCAATACACACAAATACATAATTATGTGTAGCCTTACTGTATGGTAGTTTTTCAATTTTGACTTAACATTTTCAGATATGAATTTCCATGCTTTGAACAGGTCCTCGGAAGACAATGCATAGAAAACCTCTCAAACAGAAACTCGAGCTTTTTAACTGAGAACAATGCAACTTCACTACCATACATAGCGCCATAATTTCCAGGCATAAGAATAAACATTTGCAAAAATATTTTAGTTCTTTGATTGGTATCGAATCGGTGGAAGTATTACGTTGAAGAAAAGACGCATGTAGTGTTTTGCGTAATTTAACTATGCTCCACCGTGAAAGTGTTAGCCTTGTCTGATTGTCTGTCCATGGGCACTTTTAGATGTTACATTCAAATTTTTGGTTAAATCTATTTCACAGCCACCATGAGAGCAACATTTTCATACCAAAAGTATCTCGATGTGAATAACCTTGTCCTACTTCGAGTTTTACATCGACATCTTTTTCTATTTTTAGTAACAGTGACACTGACCTTGACCCAGTGAACCAAAATGCAATCCCAAGCTTCCTTTTCATATAAACTACCTACCCATAAAGTTTCATTACAATATCTCATTCCTAAGCGGAAACCATTTTTTTACTTTTAGTAACAGTGACCTAGACTCCAGTGACCCCAAATGCATCCCAAGTTTCCTTTTCATATAAGATACCTACTCATAAAATTTCATTCCAATCTCATTCCTAACTGAAGTGATAGAGCGGAAACGAGGTGTGACAGAATAACGGACTTACAGAATGCAATCCTACGACCGGTTAGGGACTAAAAAGCAAATCACCATGGCATCATATTGACTTTCTTTTTAAAATAAGGTCACCTAGTATTATAACTTTCATATGCTGGTTGCAATGAAAAGACTTTAATTGTGACACACTCATTTTATTATAGCAGGAATATGGTGCAAATTTCTCATGTGAGGTTCAATCATGGCAGAAACTTCCGTTATTATGGGAACAAACATCAGAAACCTATTAAAATGCAATACATGAAAAAACAATTGTTGTAGTAGTACATTTTATGGGAGCCCTAGTTTAGTAGATATTTATATTAAGAAAACTTATCTAAAAGAATTATATATATATAATAAAGTCGCTCAAGAAAAATAGGGTAGGAGGTAAAAGCCGTACATTCTCAAGAAAAATAGGGTAGGTGGTAAAAGCCGTACCTGCAAACTAATCTAATAAACAAGCATTATGCCAATTCGACTGGCATTTTCCCGTTGAGCAACTGGATGTTCTGTTTATTAACTCTTTCGTATTGTCCAATCAGACAAGTATACCACTCATTCGTAATATTTCAATCAAAAGAGTGCCGAAACTTGCTCAGCCAATTGCATGTAAACCTCCGAGGTGTAGTCGAATGTAGTTTCCATAATAAAAGGCAATCCCTCCTTTTTTGATGGAAGTAGGGAAAAAACTGCCCATTTCTATTCAATTTTGTTGTTGTATGTATAAGAAGCATATTAATATTTTTTTTCAAAATTTCGACTCTTTGCTTACACTTTGTGAGCAACTATTAATGAAAACAGCTGTACCCTTGACCTGTTAGTAAATAAACAGGAACTTTCTTACATGTCTAGTGACCCCACCTTTTCAGTGATTTTTCAAGTGGAAAATTAGTTTATATGAAAATTACACAGCTGCATTATCCATACTTAAGTTGAAGTTGCAGGAAATCATTAATATGTGACCTTTTAACATTGGTGTCAATGGGGAAAATAATTAGTGGTTTCATACCTAAAAGAGACACGTGCGGGAATTGGGACTCACTCAGATTCGTACCCTAAGGGACATTTTTCCGACAACAATTTGTAAAATAATCTCAGAAATAAGTTTTTCGTAGTGTTTTACATAGTTTTGAGCATTTTTCGTCCAATTTTGTCTATAAAAGCCATAATTTTGAATTTATTTTTTCCGTTTAAGATGTATTTGTGAAGTGTAACCTCTGGCATAAATGGGCTCTTCTACAGGGGTACAACTTGGTTCAGTTGCAGTAATTTCCTATTATAGAGTTTCGGCCTTGTAACACTTACTCCTTGTATAGCCATTGACATTTCAAGTTAATGTGTTACGTTTTTCTTAGTTAAGAATGCGTAGATGCGTAAAAGTTTCTGTATTTCTGCTCCATCTGCTGGGCAGTCCCAATTGGATAATAGGGTGAACTCACCCAACTATAGGCACCATATAGCCTCTTGTTTTGCTCCATATTATGTCATTTATCTTAAAACAAGCAGCTGTCTAAAATGAAGTCTATGTATTATCATTTTAATAGAACGGTTAACATTGTTACCATTGTTTGTACATAGTTGTTTCTGTGCATGTGTTGTTGTTTTTTTGCATACTCCACATTTTATTGTTTGTTTAAACAAAGTATTCTCAGTAATTTTAGGGTCACTGATGATTGATTCTGCTCTTTGTTTATTATGCTTAAACAGGTGTTTCAAGTCAAACTTTCTAGTAACAAATCCTCAAACTACATTTGCTCAATACCTCATTAAAATGTGCCAAACTCTGTTGTAAACAGATATATGTGCAAGTTACTTTCAAGTGCCAATTTAATTTCATGTTGCCATTTATGTTGTATTTTGTATTACTATGTACCTCACGTTTAAATGTGCTGTGCCGCTACTGCCAACAAACTTTATTGTTAAGAGTTTTCATCATTTGTTATAATGTGTTTTTTGTATATGTGTTATTTCATACGTGTTTTCCCACTTGTACACTTTTCACCTTATATCTGATTGCTGAATACATAATTGGTTACTTTAGGTTTCCCCATAAGACCAATTTCAATTGCATATTCATCACCTTAGGCGACCTTTTTTTTTCTCTTGGTTTACGGATCCGCCGACCCTAATTTTCGAGAGATTTGAAAAAAAATAAAAATTTGAACATCTGTTTTTTTTCACCGCCATCCGCATTTCAACGCCAGATGAAGAAAAAAAAATTGAATTGGTGAAACAATTTTCTAGTATACAATAATACCACGTCAAACAACAGCATATAACTATCAAAACATCAAAATTTCGGACACAAACGACGTGCGATCACTATCCGCCATTTCCTTGTATGAGGAACATAGAGTAGTCTCCCTTGTTCACCAAGGTAACTTGATTTCAACACATCCGGGCGTGAATACAGAAATTTCATCATTGGGAATATTAAAAGAATATTCAACGATTTAAATACATGTTGTGTTGTCTTCTGTCTTTGTATTGTATAAACTTACGGTTTTATATGAGAAACATGGTCACCATGTTTGAAATTTGTACTTAGAAACAGATTTAATTTTTTTTTCCCCTTCTGACCGAGGGAAAAAAAAAGAAAAAATCTGTAAACCAAGAAAAAAAAAAAAAAGTGGCACAACTTTTCAATAACACTCATTTTCTGATTTTTACATATATTACTGTTTCAAAATAACACTATTCAAGTTCAAAATGCCATAATACAAAACATAATTCAATATAAATGTACAATATGCATAAAACTGACTAATATCTGTTCACGGTGCAGTTGTTCGTACATGTACACCGGCATGTCCCCTTTCTTCCAAAATGTTAACAGAGAGGTTAGATGTGCTTTGAGCTTACAGTTAATATGGATGTAAGATTTTTCTCTTGTTCTCATGCCTTGTGTTCAATTTAATATTTGAGTTTTATTTTACTTTAAAGTATATTTTTGGTACACTACCCAACACTACCTGATTCATGATTAGGTTGTTTCTACAATTTCACATGCATTGCAGCTCCTTTACTTCCTTTTTAAACAAAAATGCTGCGTCTTTGATGCCTTGCATCAAAATTCGTCTTGTAAAATCATGTGTGACCTCTTTTAAACATGTCATGGTCATGTGAAAACATAGTTTCAAGCATCTAGATCATTGCGAAGTTCTGCCCTTTTACCCTATTTTCAAATATGGTTCACACATTTTACTTTTACATTTAAAAAAAAATAGGCCAAACTAAAAACAACAAGAGGCCCAAGAGGGCCTGTGGATGCTCTACTGGCTCTAGATAAAGTTTATGTATAAGGGGCCATAACTCTTTCAAATATCGTTCAACCAGAACATGGTGAAGATATACACAACTAGGCTTTGTACTGATTGTCCCTGACAAGTTTCGTTGAAATCCAGCCAGAGGTTCAGGAGAACTAGCCCGGAAAATGTTTGTGTATCAAAAACCTTTAAAGGGCCATAACTCCATCAAAAATCTGTTAACCGGAATGCCAAGATGATATGCACAATTATGCTTGGTGTTGAACATCCCTGTAAAGTTTCGTTGAAATGTGGGGAGATATTCAGGAGAACTAGTCCAGACAAAGTTTGTGTATTTAAACATTTAAAGGGCCATAACTCTGTCAAAAATCATTCAACCGAAACACGGCAAAGATTTGCACCACTATAGACCTGATACTGATCATCCATGTCAAGTTTCGTTTAAAATCCAGCCAGGGGTTCAGGAGAACTAGCCCGGAAAATGTTTGTGTATCAGAAACCTTTAAAGGGCCATAACTCCACCAAAAATCTGTTAATTGGAACGTGACGATGATATGCACGACTATGCATGGTGCTGATCATCCCTGTAAAGTTGAAATGTGGGGAGACTTTCAGGAGAACTAGTCCAGACAAAGTTTGTGTATAAAAACCTTTAAAGGGACATAATTCCGCCAAAATCATTCAACCGGAACACCTTGACGATATGTACAACTAGGCTTGGTACTGATCATCCTTGAAAAGTTTCACTGAAATCTTGCCAAATGAAGGCCCTTTCTTCTTAATGAGGCCAAAATATAGCATATTTCAGAAAATCAAGGGCTGTAACTCCGGGTGTAAATGGTCCAATCTGGCTGGTATTGAAAATTGTCAGAGCTTTCATCGATAGTAACAATCTGGTAAAGTTTGGTTAAGATCGGATGAAAAATGAAGGCCCTATTGTAGTATTAACGAGGAAAAATATAGCATATTTAACTAAATCAAGGGCCATAACTCCGCTGTTCGGGTCCGATCTGGTTGGTTGTTGAACTTGTCCGAGCTTTCATTGATATTTAACAATCTGGTAACGTTTGGTAAAGATCGGATGAAAAATGAAGACCCTATCGTCTTAATGAGGCAAAATATAGCCTTTTTAACTAAATCAAGGGCCATAACTCTGCTGTTACTAGTCCGATATGGCTGGTTTTCGAACTTGTCCCAGCTTTCATTGATATTAACAATGTGGTTAAGTTTGGTAAAGATAGGATGAACAATAAAGGCCCTATCATCTTAACGAGGCAAAGTATAGCATTTTGAACTAAATCAAGGGCCATAACTCCACTGTTACTGGTCCGATCTGGCTGGTTTTCAACTTGTCCAAGCTTTCATTGATATTAACAATCTGGTAACGTTTGGTAAAGATCGGACGAAAAACGAAGGCCCTATCGTAATATAGCATTTTTAACTAAATCAAGGGCCATAACTCCGCTGTTGGTGATCCGATCTGGCTGGTTTTCGAACTTGTCCAAGCTTTCATTGATATTAACAATTTGATAAAGTTTGGTAAAGATCGGATGAAAAATGAAGGCCCTATCATCTTAACGAGGCAAAATATAGCATTTTGAACTAAATCAAGGGCCACAACTCCGCTGTTACTGGTCGGATATGGCTGGTTTTCGAACTTCTCCCAGCTTTCATTGATAGTAACAATGTGGTTAAGTATGGTAAAGATAGGATGAAAAATGAAGGCCCTATCATCTTAACGATGCAAAATATAGCATTTTGAACTAAATCAAGGGCCATAACTCCACTGTTACTAGTCCGATATGGCTGGTTTTTCAACTTGTACCCGAGCTTTCATTGATAGTAATAATGTGGTACAGTTTGGTAAAGATAGAATGAAAAATGAAAGCCCTATCGTCTTAACGAGGCAAAATATAGCATTTTTAACTAAATCAAGGGCCATAACTCCGCTGTAACTGGTCTGATCTGGCTGGTTTTGAACATGTCCGAGCTTTCATTGATATAAACAATCTGTTAAAGTTTATTGATATTAACAATCTGTTAAAGTTTGGTAAAGATCGGATGAAAAATGAAGGCCCTATCGTCTTGAGACAAAAGTTAACGGACGGACGACGGATAATACTTTGTACTCATACTTGTATCACATTTTGACTCCATTCTTGTTTTAAGCAATTTTGCACGCTTTTATTTGCTTTGCTTTTAAACACTATAATCACTCTTTTCAATTAACTTATATTTCTTAAAAATGATATCTGTTTAGCTTCTCTTTCACCATATACGTTTATTTTCATAATTGCTGCTGCTGTTGGCAATGCTTTCTGCTAAGTTTATCCCTGCTGCTGCTGGCAATGCTTTCTGCTAAGTTTATCCCTAGTTTATCCCTGCTGTTGCTGGCAATGCTTTCTGCTATGTTTATCCCTGCTGCTGCTCGCAATGCTTTCTGCTAAGTTTATCCCTGCTGCTGGCAATGCTTTCTGCTAAGTTTATCCCTGCCGCTGCTGGCAATGCTTTCTGCTAAGTTTATTCCTGCTGCTGTTGGCAATGCTTTCTGCTTTGTTATCCCTGCTGCTGCTTATAGTTTCTACCGCTGTCAGCAATTCTGGAAGAAAGGAGCATCTCGTCCGGTCTGCTCATCCTGGGGCTGGCTGTCCAAATATTTGTATACAAGTAACTAATGCAATGAAACGTGACCAGGAAATTTATGTTAAATAATTTCAATATTGTACCTTTTCAATCTAAAGCCAAATAATGTGACTGCAATGTTCAACAGCAGTTTAAGGCACATGGCCAGCCATCATATTATTCATACGTGTTCTTATCACTTTTCAAATAAATATATCAATTCAAACAAAATATTGCCAATAATTAACACTACAGTTTTGTAAAGATAAAAAATATTTTATTTTAGTTTTTTATACCTATAATTATTTTCTCTATTTTATAAACTAGCCCAATTTACTAAAAATTAAGTTTTACAGTTTTTATTTTCTTCATGTGGCATATTTGTTTAATCCAGCTACCCAAAGCAAGGTGCGTCCACCTTACCGCTACTCGAGTTGATCAGACGCAAGCAGGGGAAGCACAGATCATTCAAAATTGTCCCAATCTAAAGAAAGTTCCCTTTGAAATTATAATACCCTGACTTCACTTATTTTAATATGTAAGCTTTTTTCGTTGTTGTTGAAATTTTGAAAATCTGCGTTACTGAGGCCCAATTTGATTTAATATTCAGAACATCAATTAATAGATACCCATCCTGGTGGCAAACTGGTTCTTGTTGCTGGCCAGGAATTCTCTAGAACCATCAGCTTTGGTTCTCATTTGTTTTATATTACTCTAGACATGAACATCAAATGTAGTCAAATGTAGTCGACGGAGTATAGTTCTTTATTCTTTCAATTTTGTAATCAATTAGCCATTGTTCATAGGCTCTGTACAATTCCCTATATAGATGAATGATGTTTTCATAAGCAGCATACATATTCTGCCAGGTCTTTTGTCCATTTTCATCCATGTTTAGGAAGTAGGGTTTATTTTTGATGACCTTGATGCTGACTTCCTATCTGTGATGTGTTTTCATCCTGGAGCATAATCATGTGTTCTGAGTGCTAATAGCTGTTGAAACCTTATGTGTTTGGTCATGAAGAAAGTTAAACTGACTGAAATATCTATACTGCTTCTCTTGAAGTGGCGCCATTTTCTTTTCGTGCGGTTGGTATGAAAATCTCGAATAAACTGTGATGGGATCCTGCACGAAAAATACCAATCAGGTAGTTTAATTCAGATCAGGATTATTAAACTTAACCTTGTAGTAAATGGTATAAACTCCTCTTGCAGATGAAAGTATGTTGTTTATTTGTTCTCTATGCGGCTTGGTTTATTGTTTGTGGGTCCTGGCTCTGCATTGGAATTGTGCTGCTGCCTAGGCTGTTGTGGTGGTTGAATGATTGATCTGGCTGATTATCTGACATATGGTGTGGTTGCTGGTGCCTAGGCTGTTGTGGTGGTTGAATGATTGATCTGGCCGATTATCTGATGGTGTGTGGTTGCTGGTGCCTAGGCGGTTGTCGTGGTTGAATGATTGACTTTCTTTCTGCTGTTTTTGTTGCTGCTGATGATCATTGACTGTTAGTTCTTAGTGTTGATAACGTTGGTGTCTTTAAAATAGAGTTGTGCAGCTGTTGGTGCTGTTTTGCTGCTGTTGGTGCTGTTGTGCTTGCGGTTGCTGTTTTTACTGCTCATATTTATGATTATTATCAAACAGTTGTTGTTGGTGTTGTGGCTGATAGTCATATGGTTGTGGTTGCAGACTACTGGCTGCTTTTTATTCCAGGAACACATATACCCGGATTCTTCACCATTCACCATAACGCATGTTACCAAAATAACTGTCAGTAGGTGACATGTGTGAGATTTCCAGAAATGTTCACAACACAAATATATTTTACTAGGTTTCTAGTTTTTAATTGTTACTTATCAATATTGAACTAAATAATAACAAATGTATAATGTCCAAATGAATGTTGGAAATAAAGATATAATGCAAAACTCTAATTCAACTAAAATACAATCAAAATTTCAATACTGATTCTGTAATAACAGAATTTTCTTGGAATTCTGCTTTATTTCACATACTTCTTCCAGATTGCCTCCAGTCCCTTTAATATCACATATTTATCTCATCAGTAAAATAATTAATCCAGTCAACCATTTAGCAATCACTCAATCCTTTAATCAGTTTTAAACATTAATTCACTTTATTATTCATATTATTATTCATGTTATGATTATAACCTAATCAATATTGTATTCCCTTTTGCACAATATTACGTTTCTTCTTTTTACATGTTTGGCGATCATGATAACACCATTATAGGGACATACTGCAATCTTTAAGTTTTTATTAAGCATAAAGATTGGCCAAGCCTCCCGATTTATCATTACGTGAATCATTTTGATTTTTTACTTAAAACTTGCTCACATATATTTAAATACAATTTTAAGTTTTCAACTTGTCTTAGTTACTCTGCCATAGATTTGAATATATTATTGGTGAGTTAGTAATATGCAAAAACTAATTGCTTTATACTATTCATATAATTAATATCAATGATTAAACAAATGCAATTTATGCAGAACAAGAGGCCCAAGTGCCCCTGCGAGAAGTTAAAGAACCGTTCTAGAACTTTTCTTGAACGAGTTCAGGAACAGTTCATAACATTAAATGGCCGTTCTAGAACTACAAGTTCTTGAACTAGTTCAAGAACCATTCCAAAACAGTTCTTGAACTTAAGTTCAAGAACTTGTAGTTCTAGAACAGCCATTTAATGTTCACGAACTGTTCTAGAACTCTGTTCAAGAACAGTTTTTGAACTAGTTCAAGAACTGGTTCTATAACAGTTCATGAACAGAAAATGGCCGGTTCTAGAACTATAAGTTCTGGAACTAGTTCTTGAACAGCCATTTTCAGTCCCCTGCGAGAATTTCAAGAACTGTTCTGGAACTGTTCTTGCACCAGTTCTTGTACAGTTCTTGAACTGTTGTTGTTCTTGAACTGTTCTTCTAGAAGCGGCCATTTAACGTTATTGAAGTGTTCTAGAACTTTTAAGTTTGTTTCGACAGATAAAGGTGAAAAAGGTACATTTCATGTTTCTTCTATAAATATATGCAAAACATAACAATATGAGAAATTAAGAGTTTGGAAGTGTTGTTTAGCAAAAAAAATGTTTTTTACCCCACCCACCCCACCAAATATTGGCCACGATTTTTCAGAAACGGTCGTGCAAAAGCAGCTGCACAGTTGGCTGGCTAATACACTGCTTGGTGAAATGTTGCATATGATAGTTAAATTATATAATATCTGCAGGGCTGAAAACCATTTTTCAATCAACAACAAAAAACAAGGTTAAATCCGCAAAAACACATGACAATAGGAGTTTGATTTTAAAATACTGTTTCTACTGGCTACATTTAGAAATTTCCTCTTTCAAATACAACTATTACATATATAAGATGTTTTGATACAGTAAGTAATGTAAGTATAGTCACAAAACACTTACTTTTAATCATTAAATTGTGCAAGGAAAATCTGTAGGTCAGGTGCCATTTCCCACCAAAAATTCAAAAGACAGAGTTTGCATTTTATTTACACTCTTTGTGAGAATCACACTCAGGTCTTAAAAAGTTCTAAAACTATACAAGTTCATGAACTATACAAGTTCAATAATCCAACTTCTTAAACTTGAAGGCTAGTTCAAGAACAGTTCTTAAGTTTATAGTACTTACTAGCAGATTGTTGCTTTAAATACATATGTGTGATTTTCCTTGATCAGATGGTAGCCTACTAATATTTAAGTGATGTGCACACATGAGACAAAATGATAAATTTTAAAGATAAAGGCTGTAAAATAATAATTTTAGGTTGTCAGTCGGTCCACATTTTGTAACCTAGTACATTTTAAATCCTGTCAGTTTGGACCACTTTTATTCATAAACTCAAGGATTGGGTATTTCCGTTTTAACCATTGATGGGGCTGAAAATCTTAAAAATTACATATCATCTCACTCATCATGGCATCCTTTATTTTTGAATAGTTTTATCTTGATATATTTACATTAATTTTTAATAATTCTTCATTTCTTCATCTTTCGTCAGTTTTTGCGCACAATATGACCTATTTATGTGTCGACGTGCCGTAAAACACCATTCATTCATTCATTCATTCCATCATCATGGCACTCTTATGGTGTGCCTAAAATAGTTCCTCAGTTGTGTCAGTTCAGGAAGGTGATATATAAGAAGACATATAGTATAGTAGTGTATACACATCTGTACTGTCTGTAACATTTTAATCAGGTTAACTGTTTAACCAATTTAGGGGAAAAGTCAGGTTTATCTGAGATCAAGAACCACTAGTTCAAGAACTATGGTTCTAGAACCACTAAGGTTCAAGAACTTGCTTATACTCAGATTAATCAGTTTGAACCACAAATAAGTTCAAGAACTACAAATTCATGATACCTCAGTTCTGGAAAGGTTCTAGAACCCTATATAAGTTCATGAACCCAAGTTCATGAACTATACAAGTTCAACGACCAACTTTTTGAACTTGAAGGCTAGTTCAAGAACAGTTCTCCAAGTTCTAGAACAGTTCTAGAACCGAGTGTTAGTTCATGAACCTTTACCAAGGGCAGAATCGCAAATCTTGAACCATTCTAGAGCTAACGTCAGTTCTTGAACAGTTCTAGAACTAATATCAGTTCTTGAACATTAAAGTTCAAGAACTATACAAGTTCTTGAACTTTGTTCTTGAACTTCAATACTAGTTCAAGAACAGTTCTTTAAGTTCTAGAACAGTTCTAGAATGTTGTAGAACGACTGATATGAAGCAATTAAAAAACATAAACATGATAGAGGCCAACCCAAGAAACATGCTTCTTATATATAACTCTATGTAAACTTTGGGTTATCATGGCGACCATTTTGAATATTTGACAACGAAAAACACACACTAAATTTTGATAGAGGCCAACAACAGAAACATGTATATGATATTTAACTAGAATGGTATAAGTGGTAATATGTTGTTTGATAAATGTCCTTAAATTTGAAATAAGTTTAGCCATGGTGGCCATCATGGATGACTGGAGGCCCCAAAAACACAAATATGAGGGGGACTAACCCAAAGATCATTGTGATTAAGTTTCATCAAAATCCTTCAAGCATTTTCAGAGATGTCATTTTTAACATTTTTCTATAAAACTCTATGTAAACTTTGGGTCGCTGTGGCGGCCATTTTGATTCTTCGACGATAACGAAAAACACAAACTTGATAGAGGCTAACCCAAGGAACATGTTTATGATATTTCACATGAATGGAATTAGTGGTTTTGAGAATTTGTTTGAAATTTCCTTAAATTTGACCTAGTTTAAGCCATGGTGGCCATCATGGATGACTGGCGGCCACGAAAAACACAAATCTTAGGACTTTCCCAAATATCATTGTACTTAAGTTTCTGAGGGGGACTATCCTAAAGATCATTGTAATGAAGTTTTATCAAAATCCTTCAAGCGGTTTCAGAGATGTTATTTTTAGTCTTTTTCTATATAACTCTATGTAAACTTTGGATTGCCGTGGCGACCATTTTGATTATTCGACGATAACAAAAAACATAAACTTGATGGAGGCTAACCCAAGGAACATGTTTATGATATTTCACAAGAATGGAATAAGTGGTTTCGGAGACGTCGTATGAAATTTCCTTAAATTTGACCTAATTTTAGCCATGGTAGTCATTTTGGATGACTGGCGGCCGCGAAAAACACAAATCTGAGGGGGACTATCCTAAAGATCATTGTAATGAAGTTTCATCAAAATCTTTCAAGCAGTTTCAAAGAAGATGTCATTTTTAGCCTTTTCCTATATAACTCTATGTAAACTTTCAGTCGCCGTGGCGGCCATTTTGATTATTCGACGACAACGAAAAACACAAACTTGATAGAGGTCAACCCAAGGAACATGTTTATGGTATTTCATAATAATGGAATAAGTGGTTTCGGAGATGTCGTTTGATATTTCCTTAAATTTGACCTAATTTTAGCCATGGTGGCCATGAAAAACACAAATCTGAGAGGGGCCATCCCAAATAACACGGAGATGAAGTTTCATCAAAATTCTTCAAGCGGTTTCAGAGGAGGTCGATTTTATAAAATTGGTAACAGACGGACGGTCCCGGACGAAAAGTGATCCCATAAGCTCGCCTGCCCTTTGGCCTGTAGAGCTAAAAATCAAGATTGTCCCTTTAACATGTCATAATGAGTGCGAATTTAATGCAAACAAGTAACAGTGTGAATTAGTTATTTCAGATTCAAACCTTTATGTACACCCATTGCAAAGTTGTCAATTCTGACAGGGCTTTTTTAGGAAATACGGAAGAGGCCCAGGCTCTTTAATAGGGCAAAAAATCGTGATTTTCAAGTTAAAGGGGAAAAAATAATGCAATTTCGAGATGTATTAGGCAGAAATTGAAGATTGATTTGGGCGTGAAAATATATAAAAGAGGTACATTTTAGATAAACTGAATTCTATAAATATATCCTAAACATAACTAGAACTGTCGCCGGAGGCGGACAAATATCCCCCTCTGGCAACTTGTTTGGGGGGTGGGTAAACATACAAGACTTTGTTCCTATAAGATATATAGACATTTATTATAGAGAATATGCCATTGTGCTGGTATTTATAATGCATATGTGTCTATCAAAAACATATTATTTTAATAGATGCAAATAGGGATCAAATGATCCTCGAGTTGGTAAATAATTCCTTATTTAAAGTCAGAAGCTGCAATAAAACAAAGCTTCCATGCTCAAAACAAGAGGATTGGTAGTCTCTCAGTTGAAATCACTTGCCCCTCACTGCTGTGGGTTCGAGCCCTCATGGAACCAGGGATCTTTATGTAAGGAAGCTATCCAGCTGGTTTGCAGACATCAGAGGTTCTACCCAGGAGCCTGCCCATGCATTAAAATTCTGCCTCCAATGGAAGCTGGAAATTTAGATGTTGGTGCGACTATAAAATTCAATTTAATTCTAAACAAAAGGGTCAACATGGCCGTGAATAGCAAACCTGATGATCTTCGAAAAACGAAAAACGAATCAGATCAAGCAGTTGTTGGCGCGCCACTGCAAATTCCCGTGCCTGCCTTAAAGTGTTCAGGCCCAGTAATTAAGTGTACATATATGGTTTTAGGGTGGAAATCTCAATGGTTTCCAAGTTATGACCCAGGGGCTATGTCCCAAGGGGTGGTGATGGACCCCAGGGCAAATGCTGTTGGATTGTTTTATCCATCTGTTCATGCCCAATAAGTGTATATATGGTTATAGGGTGGGGATCTCAAGGTTTCCAAGTTATGACCCAGGGGCTAAGTCCCAAATAACCAAAGGTCGTTAAATTAATATTTCTGCTTGCTAGTATTGAAATTCTGTCTTTATTCCAGCCCATCTCATTCCAAATTGTCATAACAATATATTATGGTAATTTTGATACACAGTTTGATCTGCTTCAAAATTACCTCACACTTTATACTTCTACAGACGGATCCCTATAAAAGCATAAACTATGAGACCACTATAAAGCAAGTCAAACTGATTATCAACAGTATCATAACCAATGGTTCTGCCAAATTTGGAGAGGTGCTGGAATAAATGAATACATTTCCACAATAGCAAACTATGATATTAAACCATCTATATCTTGATCACAATGAATTACAAAAACACACAGGATGGAATTGTTAAGTGCTCATCAACACAATGTTTCCAAGGATGGGGATGGACCCCAGGGGCAATACTGGCTGGATGGTTGTATCTGCTGTTCACGCTCTGTCAGCGTGTAACTGCTGTTTTAGAAAAGAAAATATCTTAAGGGTTTTTTCCCTATGTAAGTATATTTAATATTTAAATACGTAAAACATGTGATCCCTGGGGTGGGTCCAAATTGCAGATTCAAGGGCATATAACTCCTGTTGATACCATTGAATTTCAAGAATTCATAAAGAGATGTTATATTTTAATAACTATTGTGTAAGTTCAGTGAAAATCTGATGAAAAATGGAGGGGCTAGAGTGCACACACGGCAAAACTATGCATTTTTGCCAATTCAAGGATGGACAACACAACTATTAGCTATTAGCAATCAAATCTAGCTGGTTCAAGAACTTGTCCAAGATCTTATGTATATATCACTACTGTAATTTTGGTTAAGATCGGATACAAAATAAAGGTGCTAGTGTTGACAAGGCAAAACATTGCATATTTTTATTAAATCAACGGCCATAACTGATGTTTATTACCAAACTCGTCTGAGCATTCATCAATATTAACATTCTGCAAAAGTTTTGCAAAATAAATTGAACTGAATTGGGGTTTAAAGGTGCACCAACACATGAAAGGTTATATGGCGCCTAACAGGAATGAACATGCCAGGCTCTTCCTCCATGTACATCGAGATAAAATATGAAGAATGGGCCTAGAACATTCTCACCCTGAACTGCAGAGTTGCTGCAAATTCTATTGTAGACACTCCATTTACGCTGGAGCCACGTTTATTGTTTTTCTGCCACTGCTCTAGTGATTTGAGCGAGATGGCACCTGAAACAATGCAGGGATCATGATGAAGACCTTTAATGAACATGAACAAAAAATGATAAAATGAACATGAATTTGCAAAATTAAGGCGCTAGAATGTAGACTAAGCAAAATGAAGGTGTTAGAGTGTAGACAAGGCAAAATATAGCATTTTTTCACTTTAAAGGCATTTGCTGTAGTTTTCCATGCGCACCTTTTTTGGGCGACTTCTCTTCTAAAACAATTGGATGGATTTTCCTACAAATTTACAGAAATGTTGCTTTTGATGTCTAGGTTATTTTTATTTATTTTTTTTAATTTTTTTTTTTTTTTTTTATTGTCTTTATTTAAATACAGGCCTATTATTAGATACATAAAATTGGAAAAATATAGCATTTTGTAAAAATTCCAACAAAATTAAAAAAATTAAGCATAATGGTATGATTCCAAAAACCAATATTAAATCTCAATATGCATGGTGACCTATAAATTAAATTGAATATATTGTCTAAATATATGTTCAAATAGGTTCCTAGGAAGTTTGAACAAATTCTGTTATTAGGAACATAACAAAAAAGGAAAAATAAAACATTTTTATATAATTTCATACAAAACTTGGCCTTTTAGCATAGTGGTAGGGTTTCAAATTATTTTTCTAAACAAGCATGGGGACCTATCATTTTTATTGTACATTTTGTTTTTATTTATGTTAAACTATGTGCTTAGAAAGTTTAAAAAAATTCTGTTATTGGGAACATACAAAAAAAAAAGGAAATTATATCATTATGGGCTTATTTGTGCATAAATTGTGGTAATGGTCTCGACAGATTTTGTAAAAAAATATAGGTTTTACATAAAGATGAGCTTTAAATGTTATTGTAATTAAATGTTCTTTACTTTAATACAATTTTAGCAGAATTGTGACCAATGAATAAATGATTAGACTTCAAAAATATCTTATTGAGCTATTTCATGGACTTGTTCAACTTTTTGGACAGATTGACATGACGGTGGCATTACAAATTATTTTTTAAAATTTTAACAAGCATGGTGACCTACCATTATTTTTGCCTTTTCTGTCTATATATATATATATATAATAGACATACTGTACAAAAAGTTTAAAGAAAATCTGTTATGCAGAAAAAACTATAGAAAATGTCTTTAAATCAAGGGCCATAACTCTGGGGTTTATCAAGCATTAATGATGTTTTTCAAATTGTCCGAGCTTTCATCGATTTTAAGACTGGTCAAGTTTGATAAAGACTGAATGCAAAATGAAGGTGCTAGAGTGTTGACAAGGCAAATTATAGCATTTTCATTAAGTCAAGGGCCATGATGATTATTATCGGATATTGGTAGTTATTCAAATTCATCCGAGCTTTCATTGATATTAAGACTTTGCTTAAGTTTGGTAAAGATCGGATGAAAAATGAAACGCTAGTGGTTTAACAAAGCAAAATATACCATTTACCATTAAAGCAAGGGCCATAAACTCTGTGTTTATTATCCTACATTGGTTTTGAAACTCGTCCGAGCTCTTATATATATTAAAGACTATGGCCAAGTTTGATAAAGTCTGAATGCAAAATGAAGGTGTTTGAGTGGTTACATCAAAATATATGAAGATGGACGCCTTTGGCCAGTAGAGCTAAAGTAGAGCTTATAACACAGCCTTGACTCATTAGTTTAGACGTGTATACCAGAATGGTAGAAGGTTTACACACTTACATTTTATATTATTCAGGATGGCCCCAAGAATATGAAAATAAAATTCCTGATATTCAGTCCCAGATTTTCCCCTGACCCAGCATTGGGTTTTCCTGATTATCATAAAAAATATACAGCCTCCATTCTCCCCTTTGCTGTTCCCTTCACCCTTTACCACCTAATACCATATATTAGGGCTGTAACAAATACTCTAAAAGGCGAATACAATACGCCTCATGAATATGGGGCAGCGTATATAAATATGTATTTACGAATACAAAAAATCACACGAGTAATTACCATTAACAGTCGATGACAGTGCCGTTATGTGCCTTGTGTTTCAGGTTTACAATAATGTATTCTCTATTTTTATAAGTTTATTAACAAACAAAACATGTTACAACAGTGCATCTTTATTGAAACAAGCACACCAAGAATTGCAGGGCAATCCGTAGTCCCCCACCGGCCCAGACAAACATTTTCCAGACATTTTCTATGATGAAGGTCAAAGATCAAGGTCAAGGTCACAATGACCATTTTGGTACGCAACACACCGCTATTCCAAGATGTATTCACATACCAAGTTTGGTGTCTCTAAGTGTTATAGTATTGAAAATACGGTCCGGACAAGCATTTTCTATGACAGGTCACAGGTCAAGGTCACAGTGACCTTTTTTGGTACGCGACACACCGCTATCCAAGATGTATCACATACCAAGTTTGGCATCTCAGAAATATATTAACTAAAACAATTAATGGTCGCTTCTATATTAATTGTTTAAAACAGTGTTTATTAAAGTTATGTGCTCATGGTTATTCATGACATGTCCATGTTTATTTACGAGACACATTTAAATAATGACTACACCACATATCTTCAGTAGTACATTAATTAAATACAGTAAAATTATATTTTATAGAAATTCGGCAATACTTATTTGATCACATTTTGTTTTAAAATTGGTTGATGAAATAAAACAAATGTGTGCTTCATATGCAAGCTATAACTTCATTCATTATAATATATATACTATGGCAATACACACAAATAAATAATTATGTGTAGCCTTACTGTATGTTAGTTTTCAATTTCACTTAACATTTTCAGACATGAATTTCCATGCTTTGAACAGGTCCTTGGAAGACGATGCATAGAAATCCTCTCAAACAGAAACTCGAGCTTTTTAACTGAGAACACTTATGCAACTTCACTACCATACATAGCGCCATCATTTCCAGGCATAAGAATAAACATTTGCAAATATTTTAGTTCTTTCATTGGTATCAAATCGGTGGAAGTATTACATATTATGTTAAAGTATAAGATGCATGTATGTAGTGTTTGCGTAATTTAACTATGCCCCACCACGAAAGTGTTACCCTCGTCTGATCGTCTGTCCATGGGCACTTTTAGATGTTACATTCAAATTTTTGGTTAAATCTATTTCACAGCCACCATGAGAGCAACATTTCATACCAAAAGTATCCAATGTGAATAACCTTGTCCTACTTTGCACTTGTTCATTTACATTACAGTTTTACAGCGACATCTTTTTCTATTTTTAGTAACAGTGAATCGACCTCGACCCCAGTGAACCAAATGCAATCCCAAGCTTCCTTTCATTTATTCTACCTACCCATAAAGTTTTATTACAATATCTCATTCCTAACTGAAGTTACTAAGCGGAACCATCTTCTATTTTTAGTTACATTGACCTTGACTCCAGTGACCCCAAATGCAATCCCAAGCTTCCTTTCATATAAGATACCTACTCATAAACTTTCATTCCAATCTCATTCCTAACTGAAGTTATTGAGCGAAAACGAAGTGTGACAGAATAACAGACTGACAGACAGAGTGCAATCCTATGACTGGTTTAAAGGCACTAAAAAGCAAATCACCATGGCATCATATTGACCTTTTTAAAATAAGGTCACCTAGTATTATAACTTTCATATGCTGGTTACATTGAATAGGTGCTGGTTACATTGAATAGGCTTTAATTGTGACACACTTATTTTATTATAGCAGGAATATGGTGCAAATTTCTCATGTGAGGTTGCGTAATCGATATGACAGACACTTCCGTTATTATGGGAACATCAGAAATCTATTAAAATGCAATACAGAACTTTTTTACATGAAAAAACAATTGTTGTAGTAGTACATTTTATGAGAGCCATATTTTAGTAGATATATATATAATAAGAAAAATTATTTAAAATAATTATATATATATAATAAAGTCTCTAAAGGAAAATAGGGTAGAGTGTAAAAGCCGTACCTTCCCAAGACAAGAAATACGTGGATTCACATGTCTCGCCTAACGGGGGCTGGACTTCAAAATAAAAAGGTCAATGATGCTTAAATGAAAGTTTGTAAACATTTTATAACTAAAAACAATCGAGTTTGCCGTTTGCTGAGATGACATTTAAGTGCATTTGTTTAAAACAAAATGCCATTCTATTAAAAACAAGAGGCCCAAGAGGGCCTGTGGATGCTCTACTGGCTAAAAAGTTTGCTAGGATCAATTAGACATCAAGAGCAACATTCCTGTAAAGTTTCATGAAAATGCACCAAGTAGTTTCAGAGGAGTAGTCTCTACAAGTTTTTACTATATAACTCTATGTAAACAAAGATGGCCACTGGCAGCCATGTTTAACGTCGAATCAAAATGATTTTTGACAACAAAGATGGCCACTGGCAGCCATGTTTAACGTCGAATCAAAATGATTTTTGACAAGGACCAACATCATGTCATGCTGATCATTTTAGAAAAAGTCCCATATCAATATCACTTATAGTTTTCAAAGAAGTAGTCGCTACAAACTTGTATTTTAAAAATCTATTTTTAGCATTGGTGGCCATCTTGGATTTCATATCAACATGAATTTTTGCTAGGATCAACTAGACTTTCATGGGCAAACATTTCTGTAAAGTTTCTAAAAATGGGGGGGGGGGGGGGGAGGGGGGGTTGGAAGTGGGTGGTGGGGTATATTAACATTCTAAACAAATATGGTAAAGATCAGATAAAAAATGAAGTAACTACAGAATGACAGATTTAACAAAGGAAAATACAATATAGCATTTTTCAACAAATCAAGGGCCAAAACCTGTCGTTACTAACTAGATCTAGCTGGTTTTGAACTTGTCCAAAATTTCACTGATATAACATGCTTTGGCACAACTAGACATCATACTGAGGCTTCCTTACAAATTTTGTAGAAATCCACAAGCCGTTTAGAAAAGAGTAGCGGCCGACAAGAAATTTTAAAGTAACAAGAAATTCGTGGATTCACATGTCTCGTCTAACGGGGGCTGGACTTAAAAATAAAAAGGTCAATGATGCTTAAATGAAAGTTTGTAAACATTTTAGTAACTAAAAACAATCGAGTTTGCCGTTTGCTGAGATGACATTTAAGTGCATTTGTTTAAAAACAAAATGCCATTCTATTAAAAACAAGAGGCTCAAGAGGGCCTTTGGAATGCTCTACTTGCTAAAACGGGCTCCTTATATCAAGGGTTGTCGACATAAAATTCCCCATCAGTAGTTTTTTTTAAAACATAGCAAAAACAACAGGGATAGAATGGCC